>CAXIUB010000031.1:0-87488 GCA_964034835.1 Muscina levida | reverse complement strand
AATACTTGGAATCTTAAATTTTGTATAAAAACCATTTTTTGTGTTAAAACGGTCGTAACTCTACCCCCCGAATGTTAACATATTATTAGTTTTTACGCATCACCGAGTAATTTGTTAACATTCTGCTTCATAAATTTGCTTCAAATAATTTTGGCCGCCCAGATCGTGATTTACCCCACTGTGCCGGATTTTCCGAGTTTTCCACCGAGAATTTTTCTGTTTTCCCCATTCGGAAAGTCATTTCAGAAAAATTATCCGAAATTTTTACTGTTACATCCTCCAAAACTATAAGTCATACGATAACATGCAAAATTTTGTAAAAAAAAAAATTAAAACTTTTCGAATTTTTCCGGAATTTTTCCAAATTTTTCAACAAAAATTTTCCATTTTTTTATTCGTAAAGCCATTCTGTAACAATTGCACACAAAATTCCATACAAAAAGGCAAATTTCGATTTTTCCAAATTTCCGACTTTTCCGGGAGATTTTCCCAAAATTTTTCTTTCACATAAACCTTCTCCCGGCAATAACGAAACAACTGAAAAAGCAAATTTGAGCAAAATTGGCCCAGCCGTTCTCAATTGATGATTACTATAAATTTTTGCCACCATTTTTATATATATAGATTATTTTGAAGAACGATTTTGTGTGAATTATGTTCCTCGAAACATTAAGAAAAATTTAGCAAGTTAATCTAATATAAAATTTGCTACGAACATTTTCATTTTACACATTACATAGCACGTGTTGTTGCTGTATATACTTTGTGTATGAAAGTTGTCGTTCTTAAATACACTATGCCGTATGATATTGTTTTAACAATGTATTATCAACCAATAATTTCTAATCGGAAACATTATCTGAAACCAAATGTGGTAGAAATATTACAGCAGATTCCTATTCCGTTTTATCTATCACCCTTCGGGGTAATGGTATATAATATTTGATACGAGAAAAAATTTAAATAATCAAAAGAGACGTATTAGACCCCAACTATCTTAAGACCAAATCCGCTTTATGACTTTTGAAGACGATTGAGCTATGCCTGTCTGTCTGGCGGGATGACTGGCTGGTGGGTAGGATATCTCGAGTAATCCTTAACTGATCCTTATGAAAATGTACCAGTGTTAATACTTTCAAAATGAATTAATGGGATTGTAATCGGGCAGAATTGCACCACGCCCTCTGGTACCTTCCATGCAAATTTACATATTTTTGGATAATTAATATACCCTTCATAACTTCCAAACGGAAAAATGGAAAATATTTAAATTTGGTCAGTTTAATTTTCTTGTAAAAAAACTGAGAAACCTGAAAAGTTTGACACACCCCTTGTGGTACCTCCCATACAAATTATCGAATAGACCCTCATAGTTATACATACATAAGGTTGACCTCTTATGTCACATACATACAAAATTACCTATTTCTCCCATAATTTCCAAACGTGCACCTTGGGGTAATGAAATCTGGTCACTTAATTTATCTTGTGATAGGACGTATAACCTGAAAAAAACTAGCTATTTGACGCACCCCTTCTGAAACCTCTCATATAAAAAACCGAATTCACCCTCTTAGATTTACATACATATCTTTTTTGTAAGTCCACTGAATTAATGAAAATTTGACTCAGGAGTATTTCGATTGACCCCTTATGGTATCTCCATACAAAATTACCTATTTTGGAAAATAATTACAATAACAAATATGTGTGTGAAACAAAAATTTCATTCAGTAGCTTGTTAGCTACTGCTTTTCTGTGTCTCTCTTGAGGACCGATACTCTATATCGCTGGTATTATGACCGAAAGTCCTAACGATAAGCGTTTACACTCCACAAGCAGACAAAAGTAATTTTAATTAAAAATCGGTTAATTCTAATAACTTAAGACAGTATCTTATATTGGGTGATAGCATTTATCAGTCAGTTTACCTGACTGAATTTCTGTACTGGTTTTTATTGAATTCCTATATCTTCTCACCTTGTATATCTTGTTACCGCACTAATGATGCACTTATTCTTGTTTGATTTTTATAGATCATATGTGTACACAATGACCAATGAAGACAATTTACAATTGATTGACAGGCAGTCAAAAGTTTATTACCTAACACTGTAGGTGCTATTAACGACACTCACATGAGATGTCGAATAATTTATAGTCCAACAAAACTTTTTTCTGTTTTTCTGTTCACTTAGTACTTTTTTTATTACTAAGAATGACAATTTGGTCATAAATAGTAAAATACATATTTCATACTCCTCTTGATTGTGAAGGAATCATTTTAATTGTGAAACGTAATACAAATTGTGTCAACAAGTGTATAGTTTAAGTAAGTACATTTATTTTGTGTCAGCATAATCAAGGGTTTTATGGTATGAACGTACTTGCCAGTCAGTGTCTTTGAAAATAAGTAAGGAGATTTATTATATTGCAGTAAGACAAAAGTAGCAGCATGAAGCATGACCTCAATCTGTATCATGGGAATAACAAGGGCGATTAAAGTGATTACATTTTTACACAAGTTATGCTACCAATATGTGGGTCCAAAGCTTTGTCTTTTTAAGCCACTGCAAATCATAAATACTTTCAGTAACATTTTAAAATAAGAGCAGAAAAATGTCGCCTTTGAGTTTTGAAAGTCATTTCACCACAAATATAACAAAAAAGGTTAGGATCGTCAGGCCGTGGCATAGTGGTTAAAACACGCGACTACCATGTGGGAGATCCGTGGTTCAATTCCCGTCTCCAGTCATCTAAATTTTTCTTTTTATTTTATTGCCAGCCCCTTCGATGTTGTCGACTGCAACTTTGTAGTATAATAATCGACATGTTCTCAAACAGTGACGTTCGCATTTGTCGATAAACAAGTAGGTTCCGTATGTTGTGAATCTTAAATAGAAAGCGTGTTAATTTACAACAAAGCGAGAAGCTATCACATACCTCATTCATGGGGTGTAAAGGGAAATTAATTTCATTTTTTAAGTTAGGATCGTTAATGAGCTTTATCGTAATACTCGCACGAGAACAAAGGTCAATTTAAACCTAAAAAGTTTTAATAAATAGCAAAAACAAATATAAAGCATACTTTTTTCGGTCGTTTACTATTTCTGAGTATTTCTACAATACCGGATATAAACTTGACATCACAAAAAACCTGAACACGATTAAAATAAAATATGTGCGTTTTGGTAATGATGGTAAGTAACCAAACCACGATCTATTGAAATATGTTGATATGTGATATTCTCAAGGATTTAAAGGAAAAAGACAAAAGTAGTAGTCGGTGTAAAAGTTCATCTTAATTGTGTTGTCATATTGTATTAGTCATGTACCGCTAGAGTTGCAGTTATATTATTCGAATGCATCACAAATATTTCCACAAAACTTTATCCTTTTTGTGGCTGTTGCTATTAGCGCAACTGCTTTCAGTTGGGTATTTTATCAATAATGGGGCAAGCAAATATCTCTTTGATTTGTTTTTAAGGAATTTTCCAATACTCCGATCTAACCAGCATTCCATTATACCCAAAGACTTTGTCCAATGGAATTTCGCTTGTTGATTGATTTCGTCATCAAATTGTCAATTGTCCGAAGTAGCCTTGTCTGGTTTCGCTATCGATATCTTTGATGCAACGATTTTACAACTGAATACTTTTAAGCGCTCTTACTATTTGCTTGTCCATGTAGACGTCGAAAACTTTTTTCATTGTATTATTGTAAAGGACGTTGGTTGCAACAGCTTAGTATGTTGGCTGCACAGTCCATATATGTACTCGTATATGCATCACTGTTATTTACTGTTGTCTACTATAGACAATGGATACCAAATGATGCAATGTCCTTAAGTACTCTCATCACTATCGTCCATGAAGCTGTCTCCGCTGTCTATGTAGTCGATGTCGCTGCAGTGTTATTCATGGGAAAGGTAATCAAATCAATTGACCCATTACAGATTTATAGCCCACAATATCGGCTGGCTAATGGTGTGAGTATGGAGTTATCGTACCGAGTTACCGTAAATTTTAATTTTATGAGGCTTCATAAAGGGATAAAAATCAGTTTGTTTTGCTTAGATGGCTTATATTGTGAATATTGCCATACTGGAGCTCAAGAATATAATAGTAAAAGGTATACAGAATGATAATTTAAAAATTTTAATTTATAAAAGATCTAGTTCCTTAGACATTGAACTAGATGGCCTCATTTGAAATAGATATGTCCTAGACTTCCGTGGAAGGGTCCCCTCTGTTCTAGTATAGAACTAGCTTATAGTCATTTAAGTAATACCAACTAGCCTGTTTTAAACTAGTATGATAATACCCTTCTGGGAAATTTTGACTAATGCATATTTTTGGAATATTGTAGATTTGTTAATATGTTTTCATCGTTGGGTTTAAGTTCTATTCTAATATTGCTAATAGAGTTAGTTTTACCAGCGTTTCGTGAAATGGATTATGCGATAGCTGGCAGATAAGATAGCTATTGCAATGATTGCCAAACTATCTCATCAGCATCATTTGCTGTGACTCATCCACTATCAACACAAACTGTAGTTGTTAAATCATTAATAAAATAAATGAAGATAACATCAACAAAGACCAGTCGTCAGCATAATTCACACAAACCCTTGTAAAGATATGAGCAAAGAACTGCTCCTTTAACATAATT
The DNA here is from genome assembly GCA_964034835.1 of Muscina levida. NCBI lineage: Eukaryota > Metazoa > Arthropoda > Insecta > Diptera > Muscidae > Muscina > Muscina levida. Next base: position 82,817 of record CAXIUB010000031.1, on the reverse strand, counting down.
CGAGAATAATTTGCCCTAATTCATTATAATAAATGTCAAAAATCGGTTTTTGCTGGATCTTTTGCTTATTAGTCAAAGTGGTTGCGTGCATACATATCTTGATATACGATATGTATTACTAAATCAGCATTATGCTTTCACTTTCATTATTTCCTTGACAAATAAATTCAAGAATGTCTGTATCTAAATCAAATTTGTGGAATATTTACTATATATTTGTAGCAATTTGTCAAATTTTCATATCATGAACATCATGAACACACATGAACATTTTCCCATATTGGTGTTGGCACATTCATATGTTCGTTTGTACAGTGACATACCTATATTACAATGCTGTAATCTTGCTGTGTTAGTAATCTTGCGTGAGTGTGTCAATAAAAATAACATCTGGCCTAGATTTTGCAGTGTACACGGTGGTTTTTGGTATCTTCAATGTGAGACATGTAGATCTGTTGTTAAGCATATCTGCCAAATATATATGAATATGGAGAGTTTTGTATAAAAATTGCTGTGTAGAATTTTTTTTGTATTCTAAAATTGGTGAATTCGTTGAAAATAACTAGAGTTGTTCATATAAAGGATGGTTAAATTGTAAGGGCCGATGTTGAATGTGAACCACACCTAAACTTCAAGTTCTTTTCTGTATTTCATTCGACATTTCTCAATTTCAGACTAATTCAATTTGAACCATGGTAAGATACTCAATCGAACAACGCATTAAAGTTATTCAGGCTTATTATGAAAATAGGCGTCCAAATTAAAATGCATATCGTGCACTTCGTGATTTGTTCGGACAACTTAATCGTGCAAATGTGCATACAATCGGCAAAATCGTGCAAAAATTTGAGCAAACCGGGTTGTAGGAGATGTGAAAACACCAGTGCATGCGCGTACATCTCGTACTGCAGAAAATATTGCTGATGTTAGCGGTAGTGTGACTGAAGAGCCGTTCACCTTTACTCGTCGTCGTGCCCAACAATTGTACCTCTCACGCTCGTCGTTGATGAACATTATGCATAAAGACATGCATTTACGAGCTTAAAAGGTGCAATTGACTCAAGAATTAAAGCCTCTTGACCATTCCGAACGTGGTCAGTGGTCAAAATGGTGGCAAGCAATGGCAGCAGTGGTTTATAAATTTTCGAAGAAAATCATCTTTTGTGATGAGTCATATTTTCACCTCAGTTTATTAGTCAATAAGCAGAATTGTTGCATTATCTTGGCGACCTTAACCAATTTGGCTTATTTTTTACAGACGACTTTCTTTAAACTTTTCCAGGTTGTAAATGAAGTTTTGTTCTAATCGGATAATAATGATGAGCAAGACACCGAGTTAACCTTCGCCTTACCAATACCCACCCGGGTGACCATTTCGGTTTTATTTCTTTAATAACTTTAATAATTTTTTTTCAATCTAGGTGAAATTTTGACTCACTGAACAAATTTGTAAGTTCTATTGAATTTTACAAAAATATAATAAGATTTTAATTTTTTTATATGATTTTTTAAATTTTTATCAAATTTATTGCGTGGTTTACCAATACCCACCCGGGTGACCCTCTAAGAAAACCCAAGAGAATTGAAGATATATTTGCTAGAACAGCTATTTCAATTGTAATTTCATTCACTTTTTGTATTTCATTTCAATAGTTATAACATTTTATTCAATTATGATATCAGTTTTCACATGTAGTTTGACTGAGGATGTACTCTACACAAAAGAGTTTCTTACGTCTAACGCAAACTTGTCGAGTATTTCCTCTTTGTTAGAAGAGTAGCAAATATAACATTTGCTTTTTTACTTTGATGCGGCCAGTTGCACTGCATCCCTTTCTGGAGTTATATCGGTATCAAAATCAACATCCTGGTCTGTAACGTTAACGTTCTCCTGAAAAGTAATTCTTTGTTGTCAATTCATAATTTTTTTCAAAGATTTTACCTAAAATACATTTAATGTTAAATCAGTTTGCAATTCTTTCAGTCCCGGCCGTGGCATAGTGGATAGAACAAGCGACTAGCATGTGGGAGATCCTTAGGTCGATTCCCGGCTCCAGTCATCTATATTTTTGTTTCATTGCTGGCCCCCTCGATGTTATTGACAGCAACTTTGCAGTATAAGAGTCGAGTCATCAGAATGTCTAGTAAAAGTTCTCAAACAGTGACGTTCGCATTCCTCGATAAAGAAGTAGGTACCGTTTGTTGTGAATATAAAATAGAAAGCGTCTTAATTCACAGCAACACGGAAACATCCCCCACCTCATACATGGGGTGTAAACTGGTTTCGCTGCGTTCGCTTTACAAACCTTTTCTACCAGATTTTGATACTGTATTTACCTGGCTTGAAAGGAAAGTATTGGGTAAATCGAGGTCGATGCCCGAAATCGTGTAACAGATAATGAGATCTTGAGTTATAATTTACTATGTGGAAGACGTCTATGATTGGAGAAGCCTGACAATTAATAGTTTATTATGTGTTTCGATATACGTTGTTGCTTGTCGATATATTCTGAATCAAAAGTGACAAAAAGTTAATTTCGAGATAAGATTTCATATTATAGTGCAGTTATTACTTGAACTTTTTTCGGCTAGATATCACCACTGGTAACAATAATAGATCTTATCTCATTCTAGTAGACAGAGATTGTATCAAGGAACTCGACTGCAAACTTATTTCAAAATCTGTTTCAAAATCTTCTAATTAAATCTCAAACAGCGTCACTTATTTACAGCGATTTATGCGTGGGGCCTCCTTGAACCATTTCGCACTGCCTTAAGAAGAATTTTTATCATTTACCATAATCTGACAGAATGTTCAGCTTCTCCACTAGTCATATAGCTTTTAAAGTCCTCAACATCCACTGCATTCTTTGTCTTATGTGGCAATCCAGATTCGATCGTCCGTATGTAAATGCATACAAAAGCAGTGTGGTCACCCGGGTGGGTATCGGTAAACGACGTACATAAAAACCTTTGGTAAGGCAAAGGTTAAAGTGTGAAAATAGTGCCTCCATATATTTGCTTGCAGTTGAGCCAAAAAAAAATTCGTTACATATGTTCACATTAGCTGAGGTCAGTTCGAAATTTTTAGGACACGTAATCCAAAAAATATTTGACATTAAAGTCAAAAATTATTTTTTTTATCGATTTTGACAAATTTTTAAAAAATAACGGTAAGGAATTCAGAATAAAAAAGGCTCCACGAAAAGCCCCCCAATGAAATAACGCCCAGGAAATAACCCCCAATGAAATAAGCCCCAAAAAATTGAAATAACACCCAAAAACAGTTAATGAAATAACATCGAAAAATGAATGAAATAAACCCCAAACCGAAATCGAAACAACCCCCAATATTTGGGGGTTATTTCATATGAAATAACACCCAATGATGAAAATGAAATAACCCCCAATGAAATAAACCCCATCAGCAACAAAAATGAAATTATGCCCAAAATTCATAAAAGAGTCACTTTCACCAAGGATTTCATGAAGTCAATATGGATCAACAGCAAAGTCGCAAAATTATTGAAATGAATCGTGTGGATCGTAGATCATTGTAGCACTGCTATTTTTTTCCAGTTCGGAAGACAATTTGCCTTTTACGTTTGGCCAGAACACAACCACCTCCAGTGTTCACAAGCAGATCAAACTCTCTGCTTTTATTGAATTCTTCCATTTGAAGAACTCCTACAAATTAAAAAAAAAATCCATTCTTAGTGTGTACTAATCGAATTCTTAAAATGAAAAAATGCTCGGTGCATTTTATTGATTTTCTATCCGTCAATATGAACACAAATGGAAATATCTGTAAACATTCAAAAGATATTGTAATATATTCACAGGCTAAAAGTTTTCTTGTAAAAGGCCTATTTTTACATAATTATAGAATTATAACCCCTAAACAACAACAGCTTTACAAATGAAATAACCCCCGAATAAAAAATGAAATAACATCCAAATTATTCACGATATGAAACAATCCCCAAATTTAAAAAATTGATTGGGTGTTATTTCATTGGAGATTATTTCATAATTTGAAAATCCCAAATGAGGAATGAAATAATTCCCAAAGAAAAATGAAAAACGGCCCAAAAAAATTGGGAGTTATTTCATATGAAATAACACCCAAAAATGTATGAAAAAAATTTGGGGAATATTTCATTTCGCGTTTAGGCGTTATTTCATTGGGGGGCTTTTCGTGGAGCCATAAAAAAACGTACATTCTGTGCACAATTTTGTTTCCAATAATAAAAAATTTTAAAATCGGTCAAGAATTGCGGCCTAAAATTTCAAATGTCCAAAAAAAAACATTTTTTCCCCACTGTGAGTCGTTTGAAGTTTGATATTTTTTTGGTAAAAAGTCGACTCAAAGAATTTTAAAAATCAAGTGTAAAAATAGATTTGGGATAGTTCATTTCTTCGGAGACATACATTGAAATTTTCAGGGGAATATTTCATTAGAACATTTGAACCCTCTAGCTTCCACCTGTATTGGACATATAAGGTTAAATTAAAAAAAACAGCTTAAAAGTCAAAATTTCTTAAAATGTTCAGCATGGGTGGAATATAGAGGTTTAAAATGTTCCGAGGAAATATTCCCCGGAAAATTTTAATGTACGTCTCTGAAGACATGAACTAACCCAAATCTTTTTTTACACATGATTTTTCATTTTCTTTTATTTAACTTTGGACCAAAAAAAATGAACTTTAAACAACTGTAAACAAAAATTGTGACATAGTGGAGCAAAATGGAGTTAAGGGTTTTGTTTCTGAGGTTAAATGCTAGTGTTTGATATTGGTTTGGTTAACTCCCGAAAAAATTTGTTGCACTGTTTTCTCATAAAGAAATTTTCTAACGTTCCATTAACATTTCATTTTGATTTTATTTTGGAACCTTTGACTCATAGAGGATATTTGTCTTCGGTGACTCTAAGTGAAATTTTCCGGAGAATATTTCTTTCGAATATTCTAAGCCTTGACCTCCATTCAAAGTGGATTTTTTAACAGTTTTTAAAAATTGGGCCAAAAATGTCCGATACGAGTGAGAGCTAGATGGTTTAAATGTTCCGAGAAAATATTCCACTGATTGTTTTAATATAGGTCTCTGAAGACAAGAAATACCCTAAAGTTATTTTTATTGTTTTTCATATTCTTTGAATCGAGTTTTGACCAAAAAATTAAACTTTAAACCACTGTAGAAAAAAATTGTGACGTAGTGGAGAAAAATTGAGTATAGGGTTTTGTTACTGAGGGCAAATGCTATCGTTTGATATTGGTTTGGTTCACCCCTGAAAAAGTGTGTTGCACTGTGATATTAATCGATGGTTTTTTTTTGTATTCAAAACGCAAAATAGAAGGTTATTTAATTTTGCCAGCTTTAAAGTTGTTACAATAATAACATCATAATAATAAAGTAAAGCTTTAACTTACATTTTTTGTTTTGGTTATTGCCATCGGCTTGTTAAACTTACGAAAAAAAAAAACGTATCACACGTCCTATTGCAACAGACAAACAACACTTCTCATTTTGAATGGTTGTCGTCAATAACATAAAAGGCCATCCGTTTTATTCAAAGTATCTCATATGTCAGTGCCAATATGCTGCTAGTGAAGTGATATGGTATACCCGCACGAATGTATTGGTGATACTCTCTTGATGATTAAGAGACCAATGATGCCTAACAATAAGTTATACATGAAACAGAGTCACATCTGTTTGCCAATACAGACAGCATTCAAACTCATATATCCCAGGTTTTCGGTTAAACTTGAAATGGGTATGGTTGCTAAACTTAAATTGACTAATATAATTTATTCCCAGAGGAGCGATTATCATGCTTGAATAATCCTGTGTTATAAATAATAGCTTAAATTTAAAGGATTGTATGTTATTTCAATGCATTATGGTTTTTGGTCAACTTGCAGTTTTATTTAATAAATTGCCCTTAATTATCTAACTATATTATAAAATGGATGCGTGTATACAATATTGTGACTCATTGGATTGCAATCGATCTTTATATGTAACTAATAATATTTAGTGAAATAAGAATTTTTTGTATAAAAATTGATTTGCCTCTAAGTCACTGATAACAGTGTTTTTGTGACAAATTTTGATTATAGCCAGTGTGATTTTCTAAAATTCGAGACATGAAATTAGTATAGAGAAGTATAGAGTATTTTGGTCTTAAATTAATTACACAAGGGAACAAAATTGAACTTTTTGAGTGTTGTTTAAAATTCTATAGCTGTTTTTTACTAATTTGAGGTCGCTGATTTTAAATCTAATCTCCATTTTTCTCCATCAGCTCGAATTTTTATGTTACAGGTACTAATCGTATTTTCGCCTATTTTCCAAAAAAATATAGTTCAAAAAATCATAATTTTTTTTTCATAAGCCGGATTTTAAAATTTTGTTTTTTTTTTTAAGATATTGTTGTTACCTTTAAAAAAAATAAAATTTTTTAATATCCCAAAAAAAATGACTGAGTAAAGGCTCGTTTATTCAAAAAAAAAAAAAAAATATTACACATTTTAATTTTCTTCACGCTGAAAGTTAATCGGTTGGGGGCAAATTGTTCTTTTTATTAGCTTTATTGAATATCATATTAAAGTAGCTTTCTAAAACATGTATGTACGTAATAATCGATTGAAAATTGAATGAGTTATGCTAAGTTCGGTGATAACAGATTTTTCGAATTTTTTTGTTTCTACCCAAAAAAAATTAAAATTTTGTATTTTTAAAAATCATGACAAATTTGCAAATTAATTTATAGTTTAATTTATAGTTTTGCCTCCTATTACAATATTAATTAACTGACCAAATTTAATTAATAGGCAGGTTTCAATTCGGAAGTTAAGGGAGAAATATTAATTTTCCAAAAATAGGTCATTTTGTATGGGAGGTACCAGAAGGGGTGATCCGATATAGTGCAAATTCATTCCTGATTCATATTTTTATAACCGTAAAACTTACGCATAGTTTGACTGAATTCAGTGTACTTACAAAAAAGATATGTATGTAAGACTATTGGGGTGAGTTCGGTCATTTGTATGGGAGGTACCAGAAGGGGTATGGCAACGGTTTCGGTTTTTTTTAGGGTTTGTCTACTTTTGCAAGATAAATAAACTGACCAAATTTAAATATTCTTCGATTATCTGTTTGGCAGCTATCGAAGATATATTAATTATCCAAAAATAGGTAATTTTGTATGGGAGGTACCAGAAGGGGTGGGGCTATTCCGCCCATTTACAATCCCATAAGTTCGTTTCGAAAAATATTAACACTGATAAATTTTCATAACGATCCGTTAAGGTTTGCTCGAGTTACACTTTCACAAACATATTAATAAATGTTATTTCTGTATGGAAATCGCGATTTTTGTAAATTTAGTTATCTCAGTAAATTGTTGACAAAATCAAAAGTTGTGCACAGATTTCAATGAAATATAGCTCATTTGATTGAAACTATATTAAACTAAATGTTTTAAGACCAACACTGTGATTTTTGTTGCATTATTTTTTTTTATGAATTTTTAAAATTTTTTTTTTTTTTTTTTTAAACTACAACGATATCTCTGAAACTACTAGGCCAAATTAGAAACAATGTAGGTACGGGTTAAAGATAATTTTGTTGACGAGTTTAAGTTTTTGTTTTTAATTGAATATGGTGAACCGTTTTCAAGTTATTTAAATATTTGTAGTGGAAGTACCTTAGTTTTGGAAATAACGGTATATCGCGAAAAGTCGAGCTGATACGAAAAAAACCAGATTTGGATTCAGCGTCCCAAAATAAAAAAAAAAAAAAAAAAAAATTACCTTTAAAACAATATTCAGTTCTTTAACAACAAATACCTTGTTCCCTTGTGTTATCATTTACGCATTCGAACTGTAAGTGGTATTGTTATTATATATGTTGTGCGTAGCATGTATTGTTAGCGATGTAACGATGAGTGGTTGCCTTAAAACTCAATGCGTCAAAATGTTTAAGGGGCAACTTATTATGTGACGATATGATGTTTACCGATTCCAGAGCGTATGAGATATGTGGATTTTTATTTATTACTTATACGTAACTCATACGTACAAAAGTAAGTGTAAAGAGGCGTTCAGGCCCAAGGAATCGATAACGAATTGCTATGAGCATTCTAGTTCGCGCTCAGCCTAAGACATAATTTGCCGTATTTCATCTACGTTTTGTGTGTAAATATAAAAAAGAGAATATTTTAGTTTTGTTCTTTACGAAAGAACTAAATCTCGCTATTTTTCTTAAAAAGGCAACACTAACTGCACTTATCAAAAAATAAGGTGATAATCTCAAACTCAAAATAAAATATATTTGAGAGGACAATCTAAGCTCAAGTTCTCAAACCCATAGGTTAACCCTACGGTACCCGGGTACCCAAGCATACTTACTTGGTGGTTTTATGTAAAATATTACACATTTACGTCAATTATATGCAAAACTCATGTTATAAAATACCAAAATGTAAATTTATTTAATTCCCATTAACAAAAGTTTATTTTCATGCCGGTATTTTTTGGAAGTTGCAGCCACTGCCGAAAATGAATTGTCCATAGGACTTAGCAATCCTTTTGAAAATTTTCATTTTGCGTGCAACTTTTTCACTTACTAGTGCAACAGCAACGATTTAGGGTTTCATGGCCATATCTTTGTTATAAAAGAAATGACAGCAGTTTATAGTTGAAAATGGTACCCAGGTACCCGGTTATTAACCGTAGGGTTAATGGAAAAATGGTAATTTTTGCGATTTTTAAAGCATTGGATACATTTTTTTGGGACCGGCCGTGGCATTGTGGTTAGAACACGCGACTATTATGCGGGAGACCGCAGGTTCAAACCTGGCTCCAGTCATCTCATTGTTTCTTTCATTGTCGGCTCCCCTCGAATGTTGTTGACAGCAACTTCGCAGTATTAAGTGTCGAGTCATTCGGCGTGTCTAGTAAGAGCTTCTCAAACAGTGACGTTCGCATTCGTCGATAAACAAGTAGGTGCCGTTAGTTGTGAATCTAAAAATAGAAAGCGTGTTAATTCACAACAACGCGAGAAGCTATCCCATACCTCATTCATGTGGTGCAAAGGGAAATTAAGTAAGTAGGTTTGTTCCGCAGTCTACTCTTATTCAATATCTACAACTTTGCTTTTGACACAAAAGAGATATTCCTTACGGTATACCAAAATACAGCAGTGTTCAAATATAGAAAAAGTGTTAAAAATCCACCTTGACCAAAATAATTCGTATGGCTGGTAAATTATCAATGCAGCCAACGATTGATGCAAAAATTCTTTTTTTTGAGTTGAGTCCCAAATCAATGAGCTAAAAAATTTTGCACTATGTAATGTTCAACAAGTCTAAAGCAACCCGCACAAAATTTACTTTAGACCGCAACGTATTTTAATAAAAAAAGGGTACTAGGACTCGAACCATGCCTTAGTCATCTGTATTTCATTTAGATGTAATAGGCATTAAATGAAGTATTTTTTTATAAAAAAAAAGTACAAAGTTTCTAACATTGTCCTCGTATGTGTTTTTATTTATGCCTACGTGTCCTTAAATAAATGTCTGTGCACGAATATGTAAATTTTTACTTTTAAATTACTTAAAACCCACATCACATACATAAATTGACAATGTGGGTTAAGTGACATAGATTAAAGCAAGAAAATATGTTACGAAGTATTCACAGAAAGAATCACAAACATACACAGAAAGTATATAACGTATAGTTTTATAAAAAAGTGATTTCTGAGGTAGCGTTTATACCATAAGCTGTAAACCTACTCGCAAGTAAGCATGCAGTTTATTTCTTTATATATTGAAGCTAATACAAGAACTATTGTATAGCTAAAATTGAATTGTTAAAGCAAAAACACACAAGTGTAAAAAATTTTCCATTTGTTTAGATTCATTTGCTTGCGAATATATCGAAATGTCTTTTATTTAGATATGTGTAAAGTTGGAGAAATTTCTGATGTTTATATTGTTAGTGAATATGCGTTATCTTTTCGCATAAAACAAAAACAATTTAGAACATGGGTGCAAATGTTACACTTGTAAATGTTATTACTATCCTACAAGCTGTCAATTGTTACTGTCGGGTAGCAATAAAACGCCATATGGTTTTGGTCCTTAAAAAAACTAAAATTTCCTTTACACCCCATGAATGAGGAATGGGATAGCTTCTCGCGTTGTTGTGAATTAACACGCTTTCTATTTTTAGATTCACAACTAACGGCACCTACTTGTAGTACATTTGTGTATAATAAAATAGCTTAAATCTATATATATAAAAGGCTTGGGTGACTGACTGATCACTCCCCAGCCCAAACGGCTAAAGCTAGAACCGTGAAATTTAGAACGTAGTTTTCTTTTATGACGTAGGCGCGCACTAAGAAGGGATTTTTGGAAATTCGGTCTGCAAGGGGGTAAAATGGGCGTGGCACCTCGCCATACAACTGGAATTTTAAAATGGCTGTATCTTTTAAACCATTATAGGTAAGAAGTCGAGATTTGGTGCGTATATCGGTCGTATAAGAAAAAATATTTTTTGTTTATAGAAAGTGGGCGGTGCCACGCCCCTTATTGAAAAATTTTTATACTGGATAAATAAATGGACCGATTGTAATTAAATTGTTACTGTGAGGTACTGTCCGCAGGGCCTCTATCATAGGCTACATGAAAACAAAATTAGACAAAGGGGCGTGGCACCGCCCACACAAACCGAAATTTCAATCGGTCATATCTCGAAAGCCATTAGAGGTATAAGGATGAGATTTGCTACAAATGTTAATGATACAAAGAGGAATACGTCTGGCTGGAAAATGGGCGGTACCACGCCCCTTTTGAAAAAAAAATCGTTTTCTGGGCAAAATAAATGGGCCGATTGCAATGAGATTTTAACTGTGTAGTACTATCCGTAGGGCCTCTACCATAGGCTACATAAAAACATAATAAGAAAAAGGGGCGTGGCACCGCCCAGACAAACCGAAATTTGAGTTAGTCATATAGCCCGAGCCATTAGGGGTATGAAGATGAGATTTGCTACATATGTTACTGGTATAAGAAGGATTAGGTCTTGCTGGAAAATGGGCGTTGCCACGCCCCTTATTGAAAAATTGTCATACTGGCCAAATAAATGGACCGATTGTAATGAAATTTTCACTGTGAGGAATTGTTCGCAGGGTCTCTATTATAGGCTACATGAAAACAAAATTAGACGAAGGGGCGTGGCACTGCCTACACAAACCAAAATTTTAATCGGTCATATTTCACAAACCGTTAAAGGTAAGAAGATAAAGTTGCATTTGGTACATGGCGGATAATGTATCTCTGGGAAATTGGCGGTGACACGCCCCTTTTGGATAAACTGTTTGTCAGTCATATTAATAGAATGATAGTAATAACATTTTCATTATCTATATATTTTAAATTGCTTACTGGGTGTAAATAGGAAGACGAAATTTGGGGTGGTTGTTCCCCTTTTCAAATAATAGTCAGCTAAGAATGGATTTTTGGACATTTGTACTTTTAGGGGTATTGCAGAAATTGATATGGACATGCTCGCTATCAAAGTGGATTAAAGGTTTTTGTGATATCCGATATTTCTAGGTAAAAAAAATCGAAAAAGAGATAAAAATTTTACTTTCGCCCAGACCAAACGGCTAATGCTATAATCATGATAATTTTTATGGGCTTGCTGCCTATGGAATTAGAACGAAGTAAGGACGGTTTTCGAAATTCTTACCTTTTAGGAGTTAAAATGCAGAGAGTAATAAAGTGGTACTAAACGGCTAAAGTCATAGTCGCAAAAATTGAAGTTAATATTTTAGTTGAACGATGTGAAATAATTTTTTGAAATTCTGGTACTATGGTCCAGACCAACTGCCTAAAGGTAAAGTTACGAAAATGTAAATAGAATTGCTGCCTTTAGAATTAAACAGCCAATAGAAGAAGTTGTAGAAATTCGAACATTTAGGCGTAAACAGCCGGAAAGGGGATAAAACTGGTACCATCACCCAAATCAAAAGGCTAAATCAATAATCGTATATGATGATGATTCCTGTAGAATTAGAGAAAGTACCAGTCCATTATAGATGTGCGTTACGAATGTATCTTTTGAAATTCGTACTTTTAGGTATAATAAGGTACTAAAGCGGTAAAATCACTCAGACTAATGGGATAAAGATACAATCACATAAATAAGGTGTTTGTTCGTCTTATGTTGATTTTACCTGTATTGCTTAAATTCATAAGAAGATTCATTGTAAGTATGGGTCAAGCAACGCGAGCCGGGAAAGCTAGTATAAGATAATACAATACAGTTAATTTATATACAGTTAAATATATACATACACATACATTATATACATTGTTAAAAATAACATAAAAATATTAGACAAAAACTGAATTTTTAAAGCGATAAGTTCCGCAACTGATTTGGCACATAAACATTATTAACACAAGCAATGTAAATTTCGCATTTTAAAATAAAACCCATACGTTTAAAACCCATTAGTTTAACTCACATTCGTAGTTTATATTTGACCAAAATTTACTTTTAATGCATTCTTATTCTATGAACTCTATAACAACAACAAAAAAAACAAAAGAATCAAGTTATAAAATTCGCATTACCAAGAATGACCAAAAGTAGTATATATTTAGTACTGGCTTTTACTCTTCGTTTCAATATTTGTTGGTAAACATTGTACATCTTCATGTTGACAATTTTAGTTTTGTGAACATTTCCCAGGAGAAAAAATGTAGTAATTACAAATGCAGGACAAAACCAAACTAACTGTGGACAGAGGGGATTTACATGTAGAAATTGAAATAAAATATAAGAACAACAAGCTTTAGTCTAACGTGTGCAAATAATGTTAAAAACCAAACAAATACGAACTTTAAACAGCATTAGGTAGTGAGTGGTTAGAAAAATTTTATGATCGGCAAAACTTTTACAGAGGTCTTAGAATAAAAAATAGCTATGGGTTGAATAAAATCAATAAAAAGGGAAATATTTATTGAACAAATTTTGCGAAAATTGTTATTTAAAAGATTGTCTTAAGCACCCAAAGGATATGCATTGATTAATTCTGGGTCACGGCTTATGGCCGTTACAAACTAATTATTTCTTATACAACAAGTACAAGTACACATAGAAAGAAGTTTTTCTCAGAACTCAATTTGACACTGCAATGACCAAAGGTGCCAATTTGAAAAGCTAAACATATTGAATATGAAAAGTCAACAACATATTTGTGACCCTAAAAAATAATTGTACTTTCATTAGTTTTTGTTTACTAGTCAAGCAAAAACGCCAGTACCATATAGTTAATCAAATATGAGGAAACAATTACGAATAAGGAAATTGTTAAACACTTGATTGTTGTGACAACATTCATTGCCTGGGGAACTAATTAAGTCTAGTAAATTGAATGAACGAAACAACAAGATAAGACGACAGCTACATAGATCAATTGTTTGTTAGAAATACCATAGGAAGAAAGCAACCATACACCGCGGCTATAACAACAACAACATCGAACCACTATTCAATGTTTGCTTGTATGGAAGTTTAGATAAATGCAAACGAGAAAAACAAACAAAGTGTGCAGGGTTCGGAAAACGTCAACATTATTTTGCTGGGTATGGAAATAAACTTTTTTGAACTAAATGCGCAAGTAAAGTATGGTTTACACGCTATCCACCCATATCTACTCATATCCCCTCAGATGCAAGAGCGAAATAGCCTAATTAGAAAACATGTAGGAGTAAGCAAAGACAAACACTACAAAATTATAGCAAAGTAATATTGAATTATAGGAAGGTGGATAGGAAATCAAAATATACTGATTTGACAGGAGATAGGACATATGGGTGGATAGCGTGTAAATCAGCCTTAAGAGAAACTGACTGGAAGCAAAATTCGTCTAAAAATACAAATAAAAACGTAACATCACCTCAAATATAATAGTAAATCAACCCAATAACCGAGCAATAGTCAAAGCAAGTAACCTACTAAAACAACTACAAATACTAAACATTATAAATCTATACAACTCAACACTGACCAGCGAATTTCTTGAAGACAACATACATCTATAGAAAATCGATCACACACATCATACAATAATGAGAGCTGAAGAAAGATATGACACAACAATTTAAGAACAACTATGAAAGAAACACGCTAGAAGTATTAGGTGTACAAATAAGTTTCCGCGGTTTTTTATAAAAAATAAGGAATTTATTGTGAAGGAACAGTACATTACGTTTTATTCAAAGTATTTTCCATCATTTGCCAGTACTTTTCCCATCTTTCTGGCAACATTCGGATACCCCGTCGAAAAAACTCTTTATCTTTTGACACTATCCACAAATCTACCCAATTTATGGTGTCTTCATATGATGTGAAGCGCTGCTCAGACAGACCATGTGCCATCGACCGGAACAGGTGATAATCAGAAGGTGCTAAGTCTGGTGAATACGGCGGGTGGGGTAAAACTTCCCAGTTGAGTGTTTCCAAGTATGTTTTTACCGGCGCGCAACATGTGGATGAGCATTATCATGTAAAAGAATAATTTTGTCGTGTCTGGAGTACTAATGGGCGCGTTTTTCCTTAAGTGCCCGACTCAATCTCATCAATTGTGTTCGGTAGAGAGCTCCAGTAATGGTTTCGCTTGGTTTGAGCAATTCATAACACACGACACCAAGCTGATCCCACCAAATACACAGCATGAGTTTTTTTCCATGAATATTCGATGTTGATGGTTCGCCGGGCTTAACCCATGACTTTCTCCTCTTTGGATTATCGTAGTGAATTCATTTTTCGTCACCAGTGACTATACGATGCAAAAAACTCTTTTTTTTATTCCTGGCAAGCAGCATTTCACTCATGCATAATCGGCGTTCAACGTCTCTCGGCTTTAGTTCATATGGAACCCAATTTCCTTGTTTTTGAATCATTCCCAACGATTTTAAACGATGTGAAATTGCTTGTTGAGTCACTTGTAATGTAAGTGCAAGTTCTTTTTGCGTTTGGGACGAATGTTCCTCTAATAATACTTCTGATTCCATGTCTTCGTACACTTTCGGCCTTCCACTGCGTTCTTTGTCCTTCACGTCAAACTCAAACTCAAACTTTTGAAACCATTCCTGACAACTTCTCTCACTTAAAGCAGCTGCACCATATGCTTCTAGAAGCAATCGATGCGTCTCAGCTGCAGATTTTTTCAAATTAAAATGATGCTTATTCGGCACAAAACTTGACATTTTTGCACGAAAAAAATTACGTGATGCTGATACGGAATCACTAGTACTTTAAGGTTATGGTGTTGCCGGATGACGAAACTTGGGATATTACGTTTTACATCTGGCAATTTCTCCATAACCTTCTGGTGGGGCCATCATTTGACAAACCGCGGAAACTTATTTGTACACCTAATACCACTGCCCACAATATAAAATATAATGCCCATAAGTATTGTAAACATTAGAAATATGTATACTAGACAAAAAAAAATTGCAAAATATCTAATAGAATCACAAAGAATAATAGATGTTTTCTACATGTGGGTTGTGAGGTGCGTTTTTAGTAATTTGAAAGTAAAAACATATTCGTGCAGATTTGCACAGGCATTTATTTTAGGACACGTAACCATTTTTATTTACATTATTAGTACAGAATTTTAATATAATTTTCATTTATCTAAATTTACTTCAATGCTTGCTACCGCTACTGTAAACAAGCCTTACGATTTCGCTGGAATAGATAATGCTGCAGTTGTAAAATAAATAAACAAAAAAAACTGTATGTGCCTGCAAAGGGTCATTTCAAGAACCACAGAGCGGATAAGCTTTCAAGACTAAGGGCTAGCTTATCATACCACTAGCAACTTACCCGAACATTCTGCAATGAACCTCCTATATACTTATTCAGCAGAATGTAGTAAAATATGCCACGGATCTGAGAGGTTCAACTTACTGTGAGTTTAAAAGTTAGACTACTAAAGAGTTAGGAATAGGGTCCTACAGTTCCGAAACTTGAAAGGAGTGTTCATAGATAAAATCGTCTTCACATGCATTTTCCACTTTGCAATAATTCTTTATTTATTAACTTGTCTTTATCGAGAGCTTTTCTTAATATTAATCTTTTTCCAAAACTTTACATGCAAATAATTTTACCAACACATTTTATACCAAAAAATGTCTTTATTAAAATATTAAATTTTGTCATAACAATTTTTTTTATTACGTAAATTCAGTAAGTTGCTATATTTTCGAAATATACATTTGTGATGTGGAATATTTTGAACCTTTACATTAAAAAATACCTCTTGCTTGTGCAATTTCTGTAGACTGGACTTATAGTAATTCTTACAGGTTTCAATATGAGTATATTGATAACCTTGTGCCATTTAAAGCAACATATTGCTTTAAAATTATGCAATTAAATGCATGGCTATAAATTTATTCCATGTTATAGTTTCAATTTAAAAGCTTAACAATGTATGCGAATGAACGTGACATTAAATACAATATATACACATGCGAGTGAGAGATTTAGGCACATATACATATAGTGTATACCCATTGACATATTTTTGCCACTTCATTATGCAATGTTTTCGCACTTTTATCACTTCGATTAAAATTATAACATGACCTTTATCAATGACCCGCCTCCATAAATTATATTGTTGCTATTAACAGTATTTTCGTATAAAAAGTTAATTACTCAGCACAAAGTTATAAATATTTTATGACATTTACCATGAAGTGCAAAAATAACATTCTATTCGATGGAAGGCATCGATGGAAGGCATGTCTCAATCGTGAGATGCGCAGCGCAAACAATGACTCGGATCACCACCTTGTTGCAGCCAAGGTACGCACCCGATTATGAAGTGCTAAAAATGCTCTTAACCACACGCAAATGAAGTTAAAAATCACAAAACTGCATACCACCGAGGTAGCCAATGCCAACTTTCTCAATTTAATCAAAAAAAAAATACTGGGTTATAAAAACCACGCATAAGCAAGCCCTGGTACGATAGTAAACGTCAAGAAATGTCTGTGGGACAGGATGCAGCATACAGCGTAAAACTGCAGCCTATAGCAATGCATGCAGTGATGGAGCGTTATGATGAGAAGAGAAAGGAGATGAAACGCTATTCAGGCGGCAAAAGTGTCTATGTAAGAAAAGAGAATGCCAGGGAAAGAGAGAGTTCTACCAAAAGGTTAAAAGCCAAGGTTTTGGATCAGGGATTCCCACCTGTAAGAAAAGAGACGGAAATCTGGTCGCTGACACTCAGAGTGTGGTGCAAATTTGGAGCGAACACTTTCGTTCTCTTCTCGTACCCGACAAGTGACGAAATCACGCAAGTCATCGACGACGAAGCAAATTGTCCACCACCGAGACAAAACGAAATTAGTAAGGAAATAGCACGGGTTTAAAGAATTAAAGGTGCGTATGCCGATAGAAAGCCAGCAAAGTTGGCACCAGCCCATTAACACGATTTTGCTCAAGGAATTCATCCCCGATGATTGAACAATATTTTTCTACTTCAGTATTTAAGAAAGGCGATTAAAATGTGTATGTACCAACTATAACGGGAGTGTGTTATATGAAAGACCAAAGCACATCCTAGTTAACCTGATTTGGACCTTATCAGTGTGGATTTAGACCTGGTTAATCCACGACCGAACAGATATTTGCACTACGACGAATCCTGGAGTAGGCCCACGAAATACAGATCGACACCTGGCATCTGTTTGACGATTACAAAGCTGCATTCGACGGTTCGCTACGACAGTAATTACACTGTGCAACAACCAAAATCGGAATGGGATGAAACCAAATGCAAATGAAACTTGACATTATGTATAACAAAACCCTCAAGGGATTTCTTAAGTTTAGTGCGAGATTTTTTTTTACACGCATTTGAAGTTGGTGATTTTTGAACGCTGGCTAACAAGAAAAATTTATTAAAAAATTCATAAAGTAATGCTATTTATCCCGGAAAGTTGTGGTATTTTACTGTTTTTGGGGTCGAGGAATCCATTTTTGACATTTATTTTTATTTTTAATCGCCGCTAGAGGGCGCTTTCGTACATTTTTTTGGTTTAGATCGAATTTTTTGTGTATCCACACAATTACAGCCGTAGATTACGAGCTATCGAGCTGAAATTTGGTGTGCGAGCTTCTATCCACCAAGCGGAGATTGGGTTCTTAGATGGGCGTAATCGGACAAAACTAACTCCCACCTCCCATACAAATTGTACCTTTTTTGAGGTCTGTCCCTGCGATCACAGTCGTAGATTAAGAGCTATCGAGCTGAAATTTGGTATGCAAGCTTCTATCCCCAAAGGGGAGATTAAGTTCTAAAATGGGCATGATCGTACAAAAACTTCTCCCACCTCCCATACAAAATAACCCTTTTTGGGGATGTCCGTTTATTTTTCCTCGTTATTACAACCGTAGATTAAGAGCTATCGAGCTGAAATTTGGTATGCAAGCTTCTAACCTCTTAGAGAATGTTAAGTTCTAAGATGAGCATGACCGGACAAAAATTTCTCCTACCTCCAATGCAAACTTCCCATATTTTGGGGTTAGAGGAGTTTTTGTCTGATCTTGCTCTTCTTAGAACTTAACTTTCCCTAAGAGGTTAGAAGTTTGCGAACCAAGTTTCAGCTCGAAAGCTCTTAATCTAAGGCTGTAATTGAGAAGACAAACAGACGAACACCCCCAAATAGGGAAATTTTGTATGGTCATGCCCATTTTAGAACTTAATCTCCCCTTAGGGGATAGAAGCTTGCATACCAAATTTCAGTTCGATAGCTCTTAATCTACGCCTGTGATCGCAGGGACAGACCTCAAAAAAGGTACAATTTGTATGGGAGGTGGGAGTAAGTTTTGTCCGATTACGCCCATCTAAGAACCCAATCTAAGCTTGGTGGATAGAAGCTCGCACACCACATTTCAGCTCGATAGCTCTTAATCGACGGCTGTAATTGTGTGGAAACACAAAAAATTCGAACTAAACTAAAAAAATTTACGAAAGCGCCCTCTATCGGCGCTTAAAAATTAAAATAAATGTCAAAAATGGATTCCTCGACCCCAAAAACAGTAAGATACCACAACTTTCCGAGACAAATAGCATTATTTTATGACTTTTTTAATGAAATTTTATTGTTAGCCAGCGTTCAAAAATCAACAACTTCAAATGCGTGTAAAAAAAAATCTCGCACTAAACTTAAGAAATCCCTTGAGGGGTTTGTTATACATAATGTCAACTTTCATTTCCTTTTGGTTTCATCCCATTCCGATTCCAAAAGTTCTATTTTGTGTCACAGTGTTATTAGATACTATGGCTGAGACCGGGACCGTACGTGGCATGATCTAAATTTTTTCTTCCTTGCCGGCTCCACGATGTTGTCGGCAGCAACATCGAAGTATATTGCTGAGTCAATGGGCATGTCTATAGTAAAAGCTTCACAGTGACGTTCACATTTGTCGATAAACAAGTAGGTGCCGTCAGCTGTGAATATAAATATAGAGAGCGTCTTGATTCACAATCACGCGGAAAGCCATCCCATACCACATTCATGGGGTGTAAAGTGAAATTACGTTTTTTTATGGCTGAGTAAGGTATTCCCTCTTATTTGATAAGACATTGCGGGTGGACTCTGACTGACACATAGTCTTCAGTAAACATAGGCAAAAATCATTTTCCATTTTCTACCAAGCGAGGCTTTAGACAAAGCGACGGACTGTCATGCGACCTCTTTAACATTATAATGGAGATGATAATGCGGAAGAATGCAGTAATCAGGACTGCTACCATTTTAAACAAAACTCACATGCTGCTACCGTATGCCGATGACTTAGATATCATTGGCGGTGGACCGCGGAATTTTACTGCGGCCTTTTCGAGCAGTCGGCTGTAGTGGGTCTGGTGAAAAATGAGGACAAAACCAAAAAATGAGGCGGCCAAAACTTCGTTGGATGGGCTAGGTGAAAGAGCTTGTATCTAAGCTTGGTGTGACGAAATTTCTGCGGAGCGCAAAAAACTGAAGCGCTCGGAATTCTCTCCTACGTGCGGCTACTGATGGATAACTTTCTGTTGTTGCTGCCATATAAGAAGAAGTTTTTTATGTTATATCCTTTTCATCTCCATAATAGCGTGGAGGACAGTCTAATGTTTTTACAAACATTTGCCTATGTTATATTAACAAGGACCTTCATCAGTATAATTCAGTTTCATATTCTAAGGCGATGCTTTTCATTCATAATCTCGTTATAAGATTTGTAAATGCTTCTGATGTTACTTTTTAATGCTGATTTTTATCACAAACTCTTCCCGTTTTAACAATGCAATGAATAGTTTTTTACCACAAAATTTTTCCTGATTTCAGATATCTCCTAGTGTTGCTTCAATCAATGATTAAAATAGCAATTTCTTGGAATACAAATTCTTTTAAAAAACTTTAATTGACAGTTTCCCACCCAACTCCTACAAATCTATTTTAATTATTTCCATTCCTTTAAAACTCTCTAACAGTACCTTAATTCTAAAGGAATCTTTCAAGACACTCCCAACTTCATTTACATCATTGTTTGCTGTTAATTAAAAACTATCAAAGTCGGTTGCAGAATGTGGCATATCAATCTTACAGCTTATATGAAGCAACTGCTGGGAGTCTGCCTGGCTGGGCGGTGGGATGCGGTTTGTTTGGCCAACAAAATTGTGTCGTTTCAAAATGCTTGTATGCTCATATACCTCAATTTCTGTAACAAGAACAAGGTGCATAAAACAAAACGAACCTTGATTGGAAGCACAAAAAAAACCAAACGACACCTGGTGCTAAAACTTATAGGACTAACTGTGTCATATGCTAGCAACAAAAACGTATTCTTACATGAGTGAATTCATAGTTTGTGGTATTTGCTTCCCCTTACATACGGATAAAGGCGAGACACAATGACATATATAAATATATGCATAGCGAGGCATAATAAATATAGTGCCTGTAGTAAAAATAATGGGAGGAAAATATTCGGTTCTCAATATAATATTTCCTTTTGCAAAGTAATTGTTCTAAGTAATGCCACATTATTTTAAGGCTTGAAAATAAAAAGTTATTATATGGCACAGTCTTTAGTTCTTTCTATGAAAATACGTCCTTAATCCTTAATCTCAGAAATATTACACTCAGCAGTCATTCGTGAATATAGGTAACTATTCCTGCGGCTACATGTGAAAATCTCAGTTTGAAGTGATACGAATGGATGTAGTAATGCACACAGGTACGTATGTATGTATCGGTGCAGCTGCACATATGGCACACCCACTGTTCCAGAAACAATGGAAACAATAAGCTTATGCTTTGTTTTGTGCCCATTTTAAATATTTCCTCTTTGTTTCGTCTACAGCACAATCATAAAGTAATACTCCAAGGTATTTTACGTAACTCATAAACTGATGAAAAATTTGACAAACATCATTAAAGAACAAACTAATTATATTTCGTTAATTTCATATATCTGTAAATAAAAAGAAATGTATACACATCTTCATTCTAAGTCGGTTCTCTGTCCCATAAACCTGCTCATAAGTATTAATAAGAGCTTAGTTTTTCCCACTAAAAATGCACAACTTTACATAACGTATACACAAGACTATTATACTGACGGGTCGTTATTTTAAAACAATGTTATACTTAATAGACCGTGCTGGTTTTTGCTTCATAGTATAAACAGTATGCTTATGACATCCAGTATTATACCATTAAACATAATAACTGAAAGTTTTAGTTATAAAAGAATTAAATCAACTCAATATGGGTATTGACTTTATTACTCTATAATATAATTTAATCGAAATTTGCAACATGCTTAAGGAAACAGATTTTGGCACCGACATTAAATGCTCGTATATTTTGATTGACTTTTATCGGAATCAATGTTAACAATCTTGGAATAAATGCCACCAGCAATTCTCATTGAAATGCATTGAGTGCCAAAGATGTCAGTGATAACTACAATATTTGTAAACCCATCACAAACATAGTTGGCAGTAAAATTTTATGACTTGTACCATGGCAAGTGTTTGCCCAATGATGGAATTTTTTGCGATTAAGATTATATTAAAATGCATTTGAACCTGCTATTGCTAGCATATAAGAAAATAATTATTTTAAAAATAACATTATTCTATACTTTAAAGCTGTATCAGAAAATGAACACCAATTCGTTTTAATATAGCGCTTGAAATTTTAGTACACTTTTCTGTTTGTACAAAAGAAAATATAAACATAATTCAACCGAATTCACTTATGCAAAATCAAAAATTTTTCCAGACAGACGACATTTTCTGCATTTTGGAAACTACATTTAGTTAACAGCAGCATTTGCCATTTACTTCGACATTAAATTTTTTTTTTGTTGCGGGGTAATTCCAGAACATATGGACCCAAGAAACATACTATTGGCAATAGATCCCCTTCGATTTCGATTAAATTTTACATATATATTATCTTCGTTGCTGCCGTAAAAAATGTCGTTTCGAATCCCCTTACGGTTTATATAGTTAAGAAATCTCAATTTGATCATCTGCAGCATTTTTGTAGATCAAAGATATCGTTATTTGGAAAATGCCCTTCGTCCTTGAATATGCTGGAAAAGTATCTTTTAATAGCGACAGCACAACATGTCCGATTTTTTCGTACATCAACGTTCAATAAAAGCTTACCTTGGCAAAATTTAACTAAATTTTGTGTGTATGCAAAAAAGATATGCATGTAAAAGGGGAAGGAAACTTAATTTCCCTCTACACCCCATGAATGAGGTATAGGATAGCTGCTTGTGTTGTTGTAAATAAGTAATCTCTTTATTTTAGATTCACGTCTCCTACTTGTCGGGAGTGTGATGCAAGGTAAAGCTTCTGATCGGTTTAACTTGGAAAACCCACAGTGATCCTTGCCAATTGCACTTCAAGTCTACTCACAGAGCTCCGTATTCGTTGTACTACTGCGGACGGAGTACCTCCACGTGGTGACGCTTGGAAAAGTGCCTTCGACACCCGGCTAACTGTGAGGGGCGAATCCCAAAACCCAGGCTGTAAGGAGAAAACTTCGACGTGGTAAGTTGGGCTTGCAACCTGCCACCGACGTTTGAACTATTGCAATGAAAACAAGTAAGAAAAGAATAAAATGGACCCCCCAAAATCTTGACGACCTCCGCAAACGAATTAAGGACCTTAATTTGAGGATATGCACGTGGAATGTTAGAACACTGTATAGACCAGGTGCCTCCATCCAACTGACGGAAGTCCTCGAAGAATACAAGGCTGACATAACCGCTTTACAGGAAATCCGGTGGACCGGGCATGGGTGCTCGCCCATGAAGACGTGCGACATCTACTATAGCGGCCATGCGGACAAGCACGAGTTTGGATGTGGATTTGTAGTTGGCAAGAGACTGCGACACCTAGTCTCAAGGTTCAACCCGGTGTGTGAACGTATAGCCACCATAAGAGTCAAAACAAAGTTTTTCCACATAACACTTATATGTGCCAATGCTCCGACAGAAGAGAAGAGCGATGAGGACAAAGACGAGTTCTACGAGAGCCTAGAAAATGTATATGACCGTAGCCCGAGCCATGACATTAAAATTGTATTAGGCGATTTTAATGCTAAAATAGGCAATGAAACCGCATTTGAGCCTACCATCGGAAAATTCAGTCTGCACACCGAAACGTCGAACAATGGCATCAGACTATGGTAGTTAGCAGCACACAGTGGTTCCTTTTTGGTTTTTTTTGGAATTAATTCTGTAACTTTTGAACGGATAATGCTATATTAATGAAATTTAAAATAGTTAAAGCTGAGGTGTTTTCGAGATGATTTGGAAATATTCGGCTCCCGAGGTGGTGTGGGGGCCACTGCGTGGCCCTCCAAAGTTGGTCACCTCGGGTGTTTCAAAATTTCAAATGCTTGAGGAATGTGCATTTATGAACCGATTTAAAAGATTTTTTGCATTTAGATAGTGCTTCGAAAAACCTTCAAAAAACGTGCTTACATGCATACGTTATCACATTTAGGTCAAGAGATATTTGAGAAAATAAAAAAAATTGTGTCATTTTTGGACGAGGTACATTTAGTATTTTTAAGGGTGTGAGCTCAGTTTTTCCTTGATTTTAAAGATATTTATATCGTTAGTTAGCTTATAAAATTCTTAATGAAATTGCTGAAAAAATAATTCAAATATTTTGTTCCAATCAAAAGTTATAAGCATCGCAAATAAAAGTTTCCAAAAAAAGGCATATTTTTACTGTTTTTTTGCAAAAAGGCGACTACATTCTTTCGTTTGTAAAAAAAATATTTCTTCCGGAAAGTGGCAATTTCTTTATTATTCCTCATAGAAATGTTGATGCAGATGCATTTAATGCTAAATTTGAATCAGTTCAGCAAAATGGTTCCCCGGCAAGGGAAGTCAAAAATACCCCATTTTTGAAAAAAAAAATTTTTGGTTTTTGTAAATTCTCAAATCGCAAAGCGCCAACGAGAAAGCTCATTATATATTTTTTTGACCACATATGTGGACTAGTTAACCGTAACGTATTTCAACATCCCTGCCATAAACAAAGACAGTGTGGCCATTTTAGTAAAAAATTCTGAATTTTGGAACATATTTTCCCCGTTTTGGGATTTTGGGTAGTTTGTTGTAAGATATGGCAACATTTTGTTATTCGTTTTTTTAAGGACAATTTTATGTACATTATTCCAAAATTTCGTTAAGATATTTCGGTCCGTTTGGATTTTACGCTATTTTTCATATAAGATACTTATTTCTCCAAAAAATACGTTTTGACCAAATTTTATATTTGACTCAGAATTATGTCCAAAATAAAATGTGCTTTTAATTAATTTTTGTAAATTATTAAACTTTATGTAATTCCCTTTCCATGGATATGCAATACTTGTATGTCAAGAGTTTATTTATTCCTTATAATATAATCAAACTTCACTACCTCCGTAATAAAAGTATATATCGTGAAACACACAATATATGGGGGCTATATCTAAATCTGAACCGATATGCGTAGTTTTGATACCACATCATAATAGTGTAAAAAAACTACGATGTGCAAAGTTTTGTTAACACCAGAACAAAAGTGTGGTTTTTGGCTACAATAATGTATAAAAGGTTATGCTAATTTGTATGGGTAGGTACCAGCAGGGGCGGGGCAAGCGGACCCATTATTTCAGTATATACTACACGCTGTCAAATAATAATACCATCCAAATTTTAGCTTCGTAGAGCCCTCCATCAGGAAGTTAGTGACAATATAGTGGTTTTAGTGAAATAGGTAATTTTGTATGGGAGGTACTTGAGGGGGCGTGGCTATTTCGCCCATTTCCAACCAACATCGCGACTAATGAATTTAATGCCACTGGTAAATTTCTATTGAAATTCATAAGAACTACTCCATTTATCGTCGTAACCATTTACCCAGCCGGCCAGACGGACATAGCTTTATTGGGTTAAGAAGCCCCGAAACTTATTTTTTCTGAAGGAATCTAGGGTCTCAGTTATATGCTCTGATGGGCTTAACTTCTTCCCGTATAAAATTATATATTCTCTCTTCGATGTTACTGAGATAATACAAATTTTGTTCAAAAGTTGTTAAAAATGGTAATAATAACACACAAAAGCAGCAAAAACATATGAATATTGCATAAAAAATCAAATATATAACTTTAAAAATAATTTTGCTGGATATGTTTATGCAATAAGAGAAATTTTTCGTAATTTGTCTCTCATTCCTGTGTATAGGGATTTATAAATCATAAATAACTTAATTAAAGAGTCTATGGGCTTGTAAGATTTATTTATAAGTAACGACTCCATAATAATTTTTTAGTCTCATGTGTACTAAAAATTTCTCTTATTGCATAAATATTTTAAGCAAAATCATTTTTTAAGTTATAAATTTGATTTTAATGCAATATTCATATGTTTTTGCTGCTTTTTATTGTTATTATTACCATTTTTAACAACTTTTGAACAAAATTTGTATTATCTCAGTAACATCGAAGAGAGAATATATAATTTTATACGGGAAGAAGTTAAGCCCATCAGTGTATATAACTGAGACCCTAGATTCCTTCAGAAAAAATAAGTTTCGGGGCTTCTTAACCCAATAAAGCTATGTCCGTCTGGCCGGCTGGGTAAATGGTTACGACGATAAATGGAGTAGTTCTTAATGAATTTCAATAGAAATTTACCAGTGGCATTAAATTCACTAGTCGCGATGTTGGTTGGAAAATGGGCGAAATAGCCACGCCCCCTCAAGTACCTCCCATACAAAATTACCTATTTCACTAAAACCACTATATTGTCACTAACTTCCTGATGGAGCGCTCTACGAAGCTAAAATTTGGATGGTATTATTATTTGACAGCGTGTAGTATATACTGAAATAATGGGTCCGCTTGCCCCGCCCCTGCTGGTACCTCCCATACAAATTAGCATAACCTTTTATACATTATTGTAGCCAAAAACCACACTTTTGTTCTGGTGTTAACAAAACTTTGCACATCTTAGTTTTTTTACATTATTATAATGTGGTAACAAAACTACGCATATCGGTTCAGATTTAGATATAGCCCCCATATATATGTGTGTTTCACGATATATACTTTTATTACGGAGGTAGTGAAGTTTGATTATAATTATAAGGAATAAATAAACTCTTGACATACAAGTATTGCATATCCATGGAAAGGGAATTACATAAAGTTTAATAATTTACAAAAATTAATTAAAAGCACATTTTATTTTGGACATAATTCTGAGTCAAATATAAAATTTGGTCAAAACGTATTTTTTGGAGAAATAATATCTTATATGAAAAATAGCGTAAAATCCAAACGGACCGAAATATCTTAACGAAATTTTGGAATAATGTACATAAAATTGTCCTTAAAAAAACGAATAACAAAATGTTGCCATATCTTACAACAAACTACCCAAATTCCCAAAACGGGGAAAATATGTTCCAAAATTCAGAATTTTTTACTAAAATGGCCACACTGTCTTTGTTTATGGCAGGGATGTTGAAATACGTTACGGTTAACTAGTCCACATATGTGGTCAAAAAAATATATAATGAGCTTTCTCGTTGGCGCTTTGCGATTTGAGAATTTACAAAAACCAAAAATTTTTTTTTTCAAAAATGGGGTATTTTTGACTTCCCTTGCCGGGGAACCATTTTGCTGAACTGATTCAAATTTAGCATTAAATGCATCTGCATCAACATTTCTATGAGGAATAATAAAGAAATTGCCACTTTCCGGAAGAAATATTTTTTTTACAAACGAAAGAATGTAGTCGCCTTTTTGCAAAAAAACAGTAAAAATATGCCTTTTTTTGGAAACTTTTATTTGCGATGCTTATAACTTTTGATTGGAACAAAATATTTGAATTATTTTTTCAGCAATTTCATTAAGAATTTTATAAGCTAACTAACGATATAAATATCTTTAAAATCAAGGAAAAACTGAGCTCACACCCTTAAAAATACTAAATGTACCTCGTCCAAAAATGACACAATTTTTTTTATTTTCTCAAATATCTCTTGACCTAAATGTGATAACGTATGCATGTAAGCACGTTTTTTGAAGGTTTTTCGAAGCACTATCTAAATGCAAAAAATCTTTTAAATCGGTTCATAAATGCACATTCCTCAAGCATTTGAAATTTTGAAACACCCGAGGTGACCAACTTTGGAGGGCCACGCAGTGGCCCCCACACCACCTCGGGAGCCGAATATTTCCAAATCATCTCGAAAACACCTCAGCTTTAACTATTTTAAATTTCATTAATATAGCATTATCCGTTCAAAAGTTACAGAATTAATTCCAAAAAAAACCAAAAAGGAACCACTGTGCAGCACCAGATTTGACTTTAAAAATATACATAAGGCAACATGGTTATCTCCAGATCAATTGACGAGGAATCAGATTGATCATGTGGTAGTCGATGGAAGGCACCCATCAAGTGTTCTGGACGTACGAGTGATTAGGGGTGCGAACATTGACTCCGATCACTTCCTTACGGCAGTTAAGGTACGCACAAGGCTAAGCATGGCGCAAAACGTACGTAACCAGGCACAACGAAAGCTAGACATCGGTAAACTGCGGACCACAGAGTTAGCAACCACCTAACTCAACTGCTGCGAAATGCTCCAACCCCTGACAATATAACCTCGCAGTGGCAAAATATAGCCGACTCCTTAGAACGGGCTGCGAGAAGCGTACTTGGGCACTCAAAGCCGTCTCAAGAAGATGCCTGGTACGATGATGAATGTCGCAATGCCACGAGAGAGACGGATGCTGCATACAGAGCGAAACTACAGCCAATGGCAACGCGAGCTGTTCGTGAACGGCACAGGGAGAAAAGACGAGAGGCAACTCGTCCTTTTAGACGGGAAAAGAAGGAGCTGAAGAAGAGGCAAGATGAGTGCACAGAGTTGCTCCAAAGTAGAGGGGGAGCCCGAAAACCCAAGAGGGTTTAGGCGAGAATGCGTGGAACAGGGTTGCCCTTCTGCAAGATCAGCGATGGTCAGCTAGTGACGGACCTGGATAACGTTCTAAAAATATGGATAAATCATTTCAGAAATTTACTGGATACGGATACCACTCCAGAATACCATGAGGATGGTATTAACTGTCCACCTCCGAGCCAGAGCGAGATACGTGTGGCAATCTCCCGCCTTAAAAACAACAAAGCTGCTGGAGCCGATGGTCTCCCTGCTGAATTGTTTAAGGCTGGCGGGGAGGAGCTAATTAGGAGCATGCATCAGCTCATGGAGAACATCTGGCTAGAGGAGAGCATGCCCGGGGATTGGAGTCTTAGTCTGTTATGTCCCATATACAAGAAAGGAGATCACAGTTCTTTTTGTTTAGTACTTCAGGCCTCAAATTTTTGAACTACGTTCGTAAGTTGTAATGGGCCACTTAAATAACTAAGTAAGTAAGTCTCCTACTTGTTTATCGACAAATGCTAACGTCACTGTATAAGAAGCTTTTACTAGGCATTCCGATTCACTCGACACTTATACTGCGAAGTTGCTGTCGACAACATCGATGGGCGGCAATGAAAGAAAAATGGAAGATGACTGGAGCCGGTCATCGAACCACGGAACTCCCGCATGGTAGTCCCATGTTCTAACCACTATGCGTACATCTTATGCAAAATTTGACTGAATTCAGTGTACTTACAAAAAAGATATGTATGTAAAACTTTGAGGGTCAGTTCGGTCGTTTGTATAGGAGGTACCAGAAGGGGTGTGACACAGATTTCGGTTTTCTTACTGGCCAAATTTCTATATCCTACAGTTTTCTATTTGGAAGTTTTGAATGAAATATTAACTATGCTAAAATGGGTAATTCTGTATATGAGGTTCCAGGAGAGGTGGGGCAATTCTGCCCATTTACAATACCATTAATTACTTTTCAAAAATATTAATACTGGTAAATTTTCATTAGAATCAGTTAAGGGTTGCACGAGTTATCCTGCCAACCAGTCTGACAGAAAGACGGGCATCACTAAATCATTTTAAAAAGTCTTGAAACTAATTTTGACCCTTAAAGCGTTACACTTTTTTTCATATATACCATCATCCCTAAAGGTGATGTTGATAAAAACTTACAGTATTCTGAAACAGTTCGCCAAGCTATATTCACATGTTTTCTTATACACTTTACAGACTCAAGGAAATAAAACTTTAATGCAGAACAGGCTTAGTTAAATTCTAACATGTAGTGTTAATGCATCATTTCAAGACATACATATGTCTTACGAAACAAATGCTTGATGACAGTATAGTCCACGAGAGATTCAAGCAGATCAACATCTTATTTCGGAATACGTAACCTTTGACTGCTCCAGATAGGACCAAAATAATGTTTTATAACCCAAGGTATTTAAGTCAAATTGAATCAAAGGGAAAAATTTAACAACTTTACCACCTTAGTTGCGAACGATAGCGAATGAGTAACGACTGCATCACTCATACGCACTATGTCGGTCGGTCGAAAATGGCAAATCAGTAGTCTGCCATGCGACACATGAAAACCATTAAAGACTTTAAAGTTAGGTAAACTGACTTACACTTACTATCACCCTAATTCACTTAACAGAAATCTGGGTAGTTTTAGTTTGAAGAGCCCCAATTAAATGTTAATTACACTTTCCAAAATTATTTAATAAAGAGAGTACATGGAAAGCTTTCTAAATATGAGAGAGAGGGTACGAATTCATGAGCATATTACTTTAATGATAAAACAATCACAAGGAACATATAAAAATTAACGGAAAATAAGTTTCCTATTAAACCCTTAGAAACGTACATGTTTGTCACTAGTAATGATATCACTTATCGTTGGTAAATTGGGTATTTCTCGCACTTCTTAAAATACAAATATCTCAATTTCTATTTATTTTCTCTTCTATTTTAAACATCATCTTTAAAATTTGTTCGCCATGACATATTCATAAGGACCTTCTTAGACCTTTTTTACAACACATATGTTTCGGTTCACACTTATAGCTCTTAAATCATTAAAACCATAAATTTGCCGAAACTTTTATGTTTTATGTCCATGAATTTATTTCTCTTCTCTATATATTTTATTAATATATTGTAAGATTCCGAATCATACCCAGTAGTGGTGGTCACACTGGTCACTAAGAAAAGTGGGAGGACAACGACAACATCGGTTGAAGTAATAAAAGAACCCTTAGTGTGACAATGACTAAAAGAAAATTTATTGTTTTTGATAGAACAAAAGACTGACCAGTGATTGGATATACCGAAACCTTTTATGAAACATCACACAATTTAAAACGAGTTATATTAGTAAACTTTAGTTAGTTTTTATTTATTTATTTAAAAAATATGTCTCACATAATATAAAACGACAATTCTTATAAAGCATTGTCATAGTAACTTATTTTATAAATTTGATCACGTTTTTTTTTTTCATTAAATAGTCAATAAGCGTTATTCATTGTTTTCTACTGTTGTGTGTTCCACTAATGGGGGCTTAATATTAAACTTGTCTTTGTATCCAACTGCATCCGCAGTCATGAAAGTACACCCCACAACATAAATTTTTCGCCACTATGAGTGACTGAGAACGAGCGAAATTATTAAAACTTGAAAGAATTATTAACGTTCTGAAATATGAACTGGTATTTCTATTATATGTATATTTTTACCTCACATGTTCACATAGTTTTTCTAACTTCTACCATCTAAGTCCCTGCATTCAGCAACAGTTTCTATTCTCTAGTGCAGCAGAATGAACAACTTCGTATTTTTTTCTATTGTAGGCTCAATGATATTGTAATAAACCTTCCGTAGTTTTTATGGTTGCACAATGTTTCTAAAATGCGATGTTTGTTCACAGAAGCGAATGCAATAAATGGAGCGACACACAATTTCCGCTACGTTGCCTGATATATAGAGTGGCGAAATGAAGGAAACAGCAACCTGAGTTTTATGTTTAAATCAGTAGAAAATACAAAATTCACAAAATGCGAGATGACATGTTAAAGTTCAGTTTAAATGATGGCTTCTATTGGCACCGCGAATCACAACGAAAATATTAAAGCAACATCATGTTTAGTTGTAAAGAAAATTTGCACGCCAAATTTTTACATTTCTTAAAGAAACGGAAATATTTTAAGTAAAATTTGTTGTTGTAAGATTGTGCGGATGATCGTAAGGCTTTTGTATGTAGTGTATACCAATATATACCACTCATCCGATTAACAACAATATAATAATATTAATATATTTAATACTTCTGTATATGTATTTGTCACTGAAGTCATTATAACGACTTGCTGGTTTCGTTTTACAGTTCTGTCTATATTTTATGCCTACTTTTCAGTAATACTGGAGTGTTAATTATGAATTGTAACCCAAGTGCACTAAGGACTTTTTAAACCTTAGCTTTTTTTCTCGAAATTCGATTATAAAATATACGATCTCTTGCGTCAAATGTCGCCTTTAGCGGCCTGATGCGGCCCAATTCTATTTGTAAAATAGATAAACGGAAACTTGTTTGAGCTTTATTATATTGCAGTTTGTTGAGTAACCTAATCGGCATGCTACCACCGATGCGTCTTAGGAAGTAGATAACAGAAGTTACTAAAGATCAACACAGAGGCTCTCTTAGTGGCTTTGGCAACCCCAGAAACTAGGATCGGGCGCGGTGTCCTTTTAAGCCACTCCCCCTAAACAAAACAATTGAAGGGTTTGCAGCAACAACGAGTTAACTCCAATTTTTATAATTGTGTGGAAAATAAAAAAAACTGTTCAAAAATAGACAATGCATTTAAATCGACTGCGACTTTTCCTTATTATTTGTCACGTACGACTACATGCATTGGCCAAATTCCATTAATATATTCGTAAAATTCGCAATTCTAGAGTCAATTTTATTCTGAAGTTAACTCCTTTTTGGCCCAAATAATTGAAAATTGCTTTCTTTTTAAAGTAAGGATGCATTAAATATGGGAAATCTTATACAAAATGGGTTTATTTCGTGTTGCCATACGCGCAACTATCAGGGGATAACATAAAGGGTAACTGCAATACGCATTAAACGCCTATGAAAACACGAAGAAAAGAATAAACAAGATGTTGACGACCCCCGCAAACGATATAAGGACCATGATTTAAGGGTATGCACCTGAATGTACAAACTCTATACAGAGATGTTGCCTCTATCCAACTGGCAGATGTCCTAGACAAATACAAGGTTGACATCACCGCCATACAGGAAATGAGTTGGACGGGACAGGTATGCACACAAAGAAAGAACTGTGGCATCTTTTATAGCTGCCATGCAGAAAGACACGAATTTGGATTTGGTTTCATAGTGGGCAAGAGAATTCGACAACTGGTTTTGCGGTTTAACCCTGTAAGTGACCGAATAGCCACTATTCGTATCCGGGCGAAATATTTTCACATTACGCTGATTTGTGTACACGCCCCGACGGATGACATTAAAGATGCATTCTATGCATCGCCTGGATGAGATATATGACCGTTGCCCTGCATATGACATTAAAATTGTTCTGGGAGATTTTAATGCTAAAATAGGAAGGGAAGATGCTCTTGGTTCAGCAGTCGGAAAATTCAGTTTACACAACAACACCTCCGATAACGGATTCAGACTGGCTAGTTTCGCGTCGGAAAGAAACATGGTTGTGAGTAGAACCAGATTCCGCATAAAGATATCCAAAAGGCAACCTGGATTTCTCCCAAACAAAATACAAGAAATCACATTGATCACGTGGTAATTGATTGAAGGCATGTCTCAAGCGTTATGGACGTGCGTGAGATGCGCGGTGCAAATATTGACTAGGATTAGGGAGTGCTTAAAACACTTGTAATCAAACGCAAAGGATTACAAGTACTGGGCTATGAAAAACCACGCTCAGACAAGCCGCTGCTACTATGTGCTAAGTAAGCGATTTAACGATAAAGCGCTCTCTCGGAGAACAAAGATCTAGTTCTACCAGACTCTGATCCTACCAGTCTTGCTCTACAGCGCTGAATCCTGGGTAATGACACAAGCGGATCAATCTATTTTGGGAGTCTTCGAGAGAAAAATACTACGCAAAATATTTGGACCCATCGTCGTTAACGGCGAGTACCGTCATTAAATGAATCATGAGCTGTATGAGCTGTACAACGCCATCGACGTTGTCAAGCGCGTTCAAATAGACCGAATGCGCTGGCTTTGGACAAATTGTACGAATGGACGAAAACGCTCCGGCTTGAAAAGTCTTCGGCAATAAACTCGATGGGCGGCGCAGGAAGGGGCGACCAAAACTCCGATGGATGGACCAGGTGAAAGAGTTATTAACTAAGCTTGTGCCGAAGCGCTTGGAATACTTTTCTACGTGCGGCTACCGATGGATAAATTTCGGTTGTTGCTGCCATTAAAGAAGAAAGTAAAGAAGAAGTTTGTTAGACACCCAATCCGAAGATTTTAACCGCAACCCTCTGTGTATAGTAAAAAAAATATTTGCATTTCCTGTATATGAGAAAAGCTCAAATATAGTTTCTCAAATTCACATAGTTTTGTTATTGAGACATAAAATACATTATGAAATACAAATACATATCTTATTCAGGAAAAATGTGAAAGCGACAAATTGTAACAGTTTGTCATATGCATTGTTTGACACAATCATAATCACAACACCAAAATCACATTGTTTATAACAATAGTTTGTTGTCAACTTGTATATATGATACCATGGAATGTTTATATATCAATACTTTGTATACATTGGAAAAAAATACTTGATTGTTGTGATCATTACCTGGTAGCAGCTAGGGTGCGCAAAAGATTGAGCAGAGCGAAAAATGCTCCTAACCAATCACAAATAAAGCAGGACTTCGCAAAGCTACAATTTGGCTACTTCAGCCAGCCGCACAGTGGCACCGCCCCATACATTTCTTGGAAAAAAATAGAAGGGGTGGTCGTACAGCAATAAAATATTGCAGAAACACTTCTCTGGGCTAAATTACGAAATTTTGAAAAAATCTTGGAAAACCGCCTACTGCCACACCCACCTCCCATATAACTGCACTTGCCAAAATTTTTATTTTTGGACCTAGGGACTCGAAATCCGGGACACTTCTTTATTGAGTTCTTCTTATGGAAAAAATTAAACATATTGGGGATTCCACGCCTACTTTAGATTTTACGCCCATTGAAAGTTGTAGATTTGAGGTGTTTTTCTTCCCTGTCTAGAATCATATGAAAATTTCATATAAGTTAAAAACTTTAATTTTTATTTAAAAGTCAAACATGTGTTGTCTCCATACAAAAGAAGAGAATATCTCCAACAACCCTCCGCGAAAGATATTAGTCTTTAAATACACCGAAAATATCGCACAAATGCATGCATTAAAATCGATGTTACTAAAAGGGACGGTATTTGGCGGTGATTTTTTTTTTTCTTAATTGAAAGTACAGACTTGGACCTTTCATTTTTTTATAGTTAGAGGGCTAAGCAAGGCAAAGCACATAACGTTTTTTTCCATTAAAAAGTGAAAAGTTGATAATTTTTAGTATAATTTTTGATAAGTTATAATAATTAGTTTACTTTTCCAATTTCAATAATTTTTTTTCTAATAAAAGAGTAAGTGCTATATTTTCACTAAAAAATAAAACAAAACCATAGCTATAAACGTACACACACAAAAAGTTCTTTATTTGGACAATAATTTTAATCTAATTTCATTGAATAAATTTCCGTTGACTTCTGTCAGTTTTTTTAACTACAAAATTTCACTTTTCATAAAAAACCTTGTTGAATTTTTCTTATTCAAATACTTCTTTACAAAACCATATCATTAAAATTTTGATATTGGGAAGTTGAAAGCCCCTATTTTTTCCGCCGAAATGCCACTGTGAGCCGTCCCAACTTTTACGACACAACGCCTCAACTATTGACGTTCCCGAAACACAGCGGCAGCATATTGCATATTCCTTGGCAACAACCGTGACGAACAACAAATATGATGAAGAATGTCACATAGCGTCTCAAAACATAATGCTGCTAATAATGAAACGCTGCAATTGTAGCCCGGGCTGTTAGGAAACGCCACAAGGAGATAGTTAATCCGTCGAGACAGCTATTTAACCGAAAAACAGCAGAAGAAGTAACGGGATATCAAGAATATAGAGTGATACAGGGATAGAGGTAAAACCCGAAAATTTTACCAGAAAGTAAACGTAAAGGATATAAGGATAAGGATGGAAATCTGGTTACAGATACGCAGAGTGTTCCGCATTTATTGACAGAACAATTTCAGCAGATACTGGTTCCGGATCGCCATTTAGAATATATTGCTTCCGGATAACTTGTATAATTCAACGAACACTTTTTCTTATACAAATCTCAAAATTTCTCAAAAATTTTCTTCGCTAATATATGTGTGTTAATTATCCAGTACCAGAAAATGTGATAATGAAAAATCATTCTTATAAGCTGTAATGATCTCCCTTTTACCAACAAAATTTTTTTTAATACAAGTAATCATGTTGTGTTATATTCTCCCCAAAGCAAATAAACTTTTGTCAGTATTCTCAAACCATTAGTATTTCCCTAGCCGTCATCCACGATTTTCTTTACTTCGATGTAAAAATTATCACCACTTTTATCATGGCAAGCTCCCGATCCAGTCATCACTACTGTAAGGCATCGCATATGTAAATATGTAAAATCCTCAGATGAAAGTCAAAAGTCAGTGCTTCATATATCATTGATTTGATGTGGGAGCTGAACCCTTTTATACGAGTATCCATGTGTGATACATTGTATGTACATTAGGGGTATAACCAATTTTTTGGCATAATACCATGAGGTCAACCATGTCCTAGTAACCACGAAAATCATAATCTTATGTAATTTTTCTGGAAAAAGTTCACGCACCAATTGGTTTTTCTAAACAGGTGTATAAAAAATTATTTAAAAATGTATTATTTTTTTATTTTTAATAACGAAACTTCGTTAAGTGGGGATTTAGATCTCCTTGGCTCATTGGTCAATTATCAACAGGCTGCCACCTGCGATAAATGTTGCAAGTGTTAGTAAATAAATTAACTATTAGCATTAGAAGAGATTATTCTTCCACATTTTTATTTTCTTTCGTTAAAAAAGGTTAAAGATACGTTTTGGTTTGCGGAAAAATCTCTTACCATCTCTAAATATTAAAGAAATTTCATACTTGAGATATTTTTTGTTTTAAATAAACATATTTTTAATTTTTCTTAAGCAAAAAGAAACTTAAAAATTTTCAAAACTTCATCGCGATTGGTGCGTAAACTTTTTTGACCTTAGCGAAAAAATAAATATACTTTCCCTTATAGTTTTTTATGCTCTATTGGACAGTGCCATGCCAATTTTGATATTTTAAAAATTGTTAAAAAGTTATATCCCTAATGTACATATCGTATGCATATCATTTGATTTACATACAAAATTATAAGAAATTGTAATGCCAATTGATATATGGATGGCAACGTCATCATCACCAAAAATAACATATCAGGTACTAGCTAAAAAATACATAAAGTTACATCTTCGTTATGTCATTTGCTTGTACAAATGTCGCATATACAAATTTGAAAAGAGGTGCCAAGTCAATGTCAGTACCGTGTAATACATTCAATTTATTTTCATTGAACATTCATCCTTGTCATGCTTATTTCTTCTTTGTATTATTTTGTAACCACTTATATTGATATGGAGAAAAATAAATACATTTTCTCAATTCAGACATCAAGTGTAATTTGACGAAAGATATTTAATTTGATGTCTTTCTGTAAAGTACTGATATTGTAAATTGCATGAAATCTTTAAGGCTAATTGGTCCATATTAAGTTCATTTTTTCAATGCTGAATTGTGTACATTGTTGACAATGAAGCGATGCCATAGATGGAGTTCCGATAGATCTGGTATAGCAATAATGGAGGAATTGTTTTATAATGATGCCTCGTGTACGACACGAATAATAAATGTTAGCTCTATTGGTAAGACGCCCAATGACATTCAGTGAAAAAAATTAATAGTTTGAGGGACGAAGAGTGAATTCATTTGTATCAAAGAGAACAAAATATATTTTTACTATAACAATTGATGTTCATACAAATTATCTTGAACTTTCGAAATAAAATTGTTGTAGAATAATTCCTTGTGAAACGATCATTAAAATTTTGGGAATTTTATTGAAAAATTTTTCTAACTTTGGTCTGGGTTGACGAACTGAAATTTTTTTTGATGTCTTGCTGATGGTTCATACTCTTCGCCATTAAGTAAATTTTTTAATATAAAAAAAAACCACCTTGATTTGGAATTTATTTCAAGCTCAAGACCATTGTTTTTGAAAAAATTTTATGGCAGAATAATATTCTTATAATGCCAGGCAGTCTGTACAGTTGTCTCGGATTCAGCCAGGAATCCTCGTCAGCAGATTTTGGTATAATGATTGCAAATTGTTCATCAAGTCGTATGCACCAGAATCTCCCAACAAAATGAGAAATCTTTCTTGAGTGCATAGACGAGAAAAACTTCACAACCATTCACTATGAGAAATAATTTGCTAAAGCACGGCGAGCCGCAAAGCTAAAATAATGGTGTCCTGCTGGCGGAAAGCACCTCATTTTTTTTTATCAAGTCATAGATAGTTGCATAAAAACTATGTTTTTTCCAAGTTTGCTCTATAACTGGAAATCAATTTTAATGCCGATTTTATTTTTGGTTTTTGCCAAAACGCGTTTTTAATTCTGCGTATCTGGCACATTTTCAGTAATTTCGGCATGAAATCTCTTGACAATTATTTTTTAAAGTAAATTCAGCAGCATTGCGGGTATTAATTGAAAAAAAAAAGGAAAAAGTGGGCAAAAGGGAATTTATAACAAGTAAGAAATCGAAAATCAAGCAAGGCCGGCTTTTTGGAATTAGGCCCACATTTGTATTTGGAGTTAGCTACACGTATCTTCCTACACTGTTCCACAGAGTGATATATGGTATAAAAATGTGAATATATTTGTAACTCGATGCCAAATAGAAGGTCTCTAGAAGATTACGAAATTTCATCAGATGAAGGCTCGGTGATAAAGTGTGATTTTTTAGCTATTATCTTTTTGGCAACACTGGTTTAAACAGCTGACGCACGTTTCGTGTTTTGTTTCACTGTCAAACATCTTCAGTTTGGTCTATAATTTAACTATGAATCGTCTTACAAACGAACAACGCTTGCAAATTATTGAATTTTATTATCAAAATGCGTGCTCTGTTAAGAAAGTTCATCGCGCGCTTCTTCCATTTTATGGTCAGTTTAATAGACCCACTGAAGCGGCTATTCGGGCTATTGTGACTAAATTTCGCACCAAATTTACATTGTTGGACATTAAACCACCAACACGTTTACGTAGAGTGCGAACTGAAGAAAATATCGCAGCTGCATCGGCCAGTGTTAATGATGACAATTAATTATCGATTCGTGGCCGTTCGCAGTAATTGGGCCTCTGTTACTCAACAACGTGAAAAATTTTGCGGAAGGATTTAGGTGTGAAGCCTTTCAAAATACAGCTGGTGCAAGAATTGAAGCCGAACGACCTAACGCAACGTAGAATTTTTGGTGAATGGGCTCTTGGAAAGTTGTCCGAAGATGGGTACGTTAATAAGCAGAATTGTTGATTTTGGAGTGAGGACCAGCCAGAAGCATTGCAAGAACTTCCAATGCATCCAGAAAAAGTCACAGTTTGGTGCGGTTTATGGGCTGGTGGCATCATTGGACCGTACTTCTTCAAAGATGATGGGAATCGTAACGTGACTGTGAATGGTGAGCGTTACCGTGAGATGATATCCAACTTTTTTTGCCCAAAATGCAAGAGC
This sequence comes from Muscina levida, assembly GCA_964034835.1. Lineage (NCBI taxonomy): Eukaryota > Metazoa > Arthropoda > Insecta > Diptera > Muscidae > Muscina > Muscina levida. The sequence continues at coordinate 43,288 of CAXIUB010000031.1, read as the reverse complement.
TGGACTTGCTTGACATATGGTTTCAACAAGACGATTCCACATGCCACACAGCACGCTTAACAATGGACTTATTGAGAGGCGAGTTCGGTGAACATTTTATTTCACGTTCGGGACCGGTCAATTGGCCGCCTAGATCGTGCGATTTAACGCTTTTAGACTATTTTTTGTGGAGCTATGTTAAAGCTTATGTCTATACACACATGCCCGTTGCAATTGAAATACTGGAAGACATGATTGAAGCATTTATTTATGAGATACCTGCCGAAATGTTGGAAAGAGTATGCCAAAATTGGACTAAGCGGATGGACCAGTTGAGGCGCAGTCACGGTCAACATTTGCATGAAATAATCTTCAAGCTTTAAATTATATGGACCGTACTATAGACTCAAATAAAGATTTCATGCATTTTTCTGAATTTTATGTGTTTTTTTTTAAACTTTCCTATAGCTCATAAAAAATTACCCTTTATATATTGCCATCTCCGAAGGAGAAAGTATTTGCTTCGAAGCGCAGCAAAGTTCTGTTTCAGCCTAATAAGAAGACCCATCTTCTGCTTTTCTTTCTAAGGACATGAAAAAACAATTTGATCCGACAAATGTGGCAGCTCAATAATTAGTAGGGAAAAGAATGAAAAAGCTATTACTGCTTCTCCAGGACCAACTTAATATGAGTGTTATTAGCTGATTTTAGCTTTGAGAATATAAAAAGCACCAGTGTTATACACAGCCATATGAAACTGTCGCCAGGAAGCTACATTACACAACCCCCAAGATAATAAAAATACAAAGTTAAAGTTTGTGAATATAAGTCTAACAGAACTAAATATAATACAAATTGTATAAACTGTCACTTATATATGTGCAAAAATAATTTCTGGAAATAATGTGGAAATAATATGTAAAGCGCCCCATACACGAGTACTGCCGCAGTTCATGCCGATGAACCCCTTATGTACGTGTGTGATTAATAGTTTCGATACACACTTATCAGTCATAGTTTATTTTGAATTTGGAAACAGTAACACCTTGGCTATTCCTTCAAAATTATGTTCCACAATGCCGAAAAAGACTGGTACAATCCTATAAATTTAAGAACAAATAGCTTTTATATTTCTTCTTTTTATTTTTTACAAAAACTAATTTCCAAATTTCGTTGTTTATACTTTCACAAAACAATTTTGTAGAATCTGACATATTTGAAATATAAAAAATACACAAAGTTCATCGGATTGATAGGTGTTCATTTTGAAAATCAAAACTATTTTGATTTTCATACTGCATTGTCTGTGTGACAAATACATTCTCATGTTCTATCAATTTAACAAATACACATATATTGCCGTTCCAGCGGTTAATACTTGCATCAAAAAGTAAAAATCAAGTAAAAGTTTATTGGGCAAAATTTGTCTAAATACAGGATTAGTTACTTTATTTCTTTACAGGATGGGGGTTAGTTTAGGTGCTTTTATTGTCAATATATTTACAATAAATACAGATCAATGCATATATTATAGAACATATATTGAATCTACAATATATTTGGCACCAGCGATGGCAAAGTTGATATTTGTGGAGTCAAGTATGCAGACACGTTGAAGGATTGACTGTTGACATCACATTGACTAGCTTTGTTTACAACGTTGCCCTTCCATAAATCATAGACAGTAACAACGGAGTCGTTCTCCAACATAAACTGTTTGTTGGTATTATTTTATTAGTTTAAATTTTTATACTATCAACCTTAGGATGAGGATGTATATATCATTTGATACAAGAAAAAGTGTAACGCATTATAGGAGACGGGTTTGACTCCAAGCATCTTAAAAACAAATTCGTTTCAGAACTTTTTAAGACGATTAAGCTATAACCGTATGTTTGGCTGAATAGCTGCTAAGCAGGATAATTCGGGTTAAAATTGTACCAGTATTATTATTTTCCAAAATTAAGTAATGGGATTGCAAATGGGCAGAATAGCCCCACCCATTCTGGAACCTCCCATACTCAATTACCTATTTTTGGAAAATAGATATTTCTGTCACATTTGGTTTACATTTGTTCCATATTATATTATTTACCTCAATTTCTGTCGTTCTGAACATAAAAATATGAAAATTTCGATATTTGTATTAAGTAATCTTACTTACTTACTTAACTGGTACTTCTATGCAATCCCAGTGGATTATATACCGCACGTAGAAAAATATTATAAGCGCCTCGATCTTCTGCGCTTCTTCTCCAGTTAGTCACACCGAGTTCTGTAAGGTTCTCAGTAACCTGGTCTTTCCAACGGAGTTTTGGTCGCCCTCTTCTGCGCCGTCCATCGAGTTCATTGTCGAAGACTTTTCGAGCTGGAGCATTTTCGTCCATGCGTACAACATGACCTAGCCAACGCAACCGTTGCACCTTAATGCGTTTGACCACGTCAATGTCAGTGTACAGCTCGTACAGCTCATGATTCATACGACGCCGATACTCTCCGTTAACGATAAGGGGCCCATATATTTTACGGAGTATTTTTCTCTCGAATACCGCCAGAACCGATTCATCTGCTTGTGTCATAACCCAGGATTCTGAGCCATACATTAAGACAGGTAGAACCAGTATCTGGTATAGCTGGAGTTTTGTTCGTCGAGAGAGGGCTCTGTCATTGAAACGCTTGCTTAGTCCGTAGTAGCATTTATTTGCAAGCAGGATTCTTCTCCGGATTTCTAGGCTGACATTATTTTCTTTGTTGATGGCGGAGCCTAGGTAGACAAAATTATCTACCACCTCGAAATTATAGTTGTCAACGTTCACGCAGTTTCCCAAACGAGTAGATTCTTTGTTCGTTGAAACTAATAACTTCGTTTTGTCCTCGTTCACCGTTAGGCCCATTTTCGCTGATTCCTTCTGTATACCCGAGAATGCTGCAGTCCATAGCTGTTAAATAATGATTACTAATCATAATCATTAGTAATTAGATTAAAAATTTTTGAAAAGTAAAGTAATTATTAGAATATGATTATATTCGGTTTTAAACGATTACTAATTGATTACCATTACAAATAATCTAAAAATAATCGGGATTACCATGGATTACGAAAAAATATTTAAAAATAATCAAAAGTAATCAAAAAATAATTCGATTACTTTCAACGATTACTTTTGAAAATTTTTGATTATTTCCAAAATAACTTGCATTTATACTTATTGAATGACAATAAACAATGGAGTGACGAACATTTTTTCTAAAAGTTTATTTCATTTTCTTGTTAGATTACACTATATGACAGTCTTTTGGAACTTGGGGAGTGACCTACTGCATGTTGTAGTTGTAGGTTTGGTCAAGTGCAACTTTACCCTACTACCAAAGTATCCTAACAGCCTCAAAATCTTGACTTACGGTTCAAAAACATTTTTTCATATGTAAAACGCATATTTGATAGGAAAAAATTGTGATAAACTATTTAAACTATTCATGTAAAATCAAGCAGGTGATGAAAATTAACTGCAACATCAAAACAAAATATTTTCTTTGACTGTTTGATTTTGTATGGATTAGGAAATTTGCTCTCTCATTTTGGCAATATTTTTGTGAAATATAGCATTGTTCATCAGATAGCACCACTCCAGTTTTGAAGTTTGTTTGTATACAATTTGAGGACTTTGTTATTCCGTGCACCTTACCGCCCTCCCAAAATGATATTCATTATGTTGATTCGTTATTTGATATTCGATCGAAACGGGTTGTAAATCGTTATTCATGGGTAATCGTGTGCTGCATTTTCGTTTTTAGACAATTTTGTTTATGAATTAAAAAGCATAATTTAAAAGCAAAATTTTAATATTTTTCGCGATCTTTACGAATTTTAACAGAAATATGCATAATTAGGGTGTAACAAACGATTTAAGAAATTCAAAACCTAAAATTGACGTCGAAGTCGATATAACCTTCAATAACTATCAATAGTGATATACACCGGGTTTCGATGGGAGACCAAATGACAATACAGCATTTTTATAATGAAGTACTTATCTAAATTGAAACAAACATTGAAAATAAAAGAAATACAAAAATACTATTTCAGGGGTTCTTGGGTGCACGGATAAAATTGTTTTTGGACAAACTATAGGACTGGGGAATGAAAACATTAATTTTTTCGAGAATATGCACATTGGTCAGGTCTGTGAAAATTTTGGGCTTAATATGAAGGAGACTTCCAAAAAGGTTTTTTGGCGTCGCTAATTTAAAATTTCGGACGAAATTTTTCAAAATTTTTAGCGTAATTTCAAAGGGAAATATTAAGAAAAAATGGCAAAAAGTGGCGTTTTATCCTGGGTCATTTCGATAGAGATATCATCAAATTTTAACATTAAGATAAGGATTTGCTGAAGTTAGGTGATTAAACACAAGTTTTAAGTCCAAGAAATATCAGAAGTGATTTCTCTGCGTAATCAACAGTTTTGCAGTTATAAATGAATTTATGAAAAAAAATAAAAAATTTGCCTAAGAAATTCAATTAAAAAAATAATAAAAAAAATCTTAAACGAAAATAATTTCAAGTCTTACTACTTGCACGTAATGTCACATAACCTATGATCAACATAAGAGAGAGATCAAGAAAAAAAAATTTTGTCGCGTTTCGCTTTTTTTAATTTTTAAGCCAATTTTTTTTTATAAATTTTTTTATAACTACGAAACTGCCTATTATATTATTCAATTTGTAGACCCTTCTACTCCATTCAACAATTGATGAAATGAAAATTTACGACAAGCCGTAGACAAAACAACAAACAACAAAAGTTCAAATGCGATTCAACAAATTTCCAATTCATAAATAACACTAGTAAATAATAACAAGTAAAAACAACACCCTCACCCTACGGGTAGGAGGGTATATATCATTTGATACGTCCCAAAAGTGTAACACATAGAAGGAGTCACTTTAGACCCTAGGTTTTTTGAAAAAAATTCGATTCATGACTTTTTAAGTCGTTTGAGCCACGTTCGTATGTCTGTCTGGCTGTCCGACTGGTACGCACGATAACTTTTAAAGGACGCAATCAAATGGTTAGTAATTTTGCACGAGTTTATATTTCCCCAAAATTACTTACGGTATTGCAAATGGCCTACATGGCCCCGCCCCTTTTGGTACCTCCAATACAAATACATCATTCCGCCCACTTTAGAAATCGAGTAAAAATATCAATACCAATGTACTTTTCAGCCCACTTCAGAGATGGAGTAATAATATTAATGTATTAGAAAATGTTATGTTTTATTGAGGATGAGGATATATGAAAGTCGGGTTTACCGACTGAAACTTTCTTACTGGTTTATAAAAGCTAACGTTTATATCTGAATTATTTGTTAAGATTTTTTTCATGTTGTAAAGGCCAATTTTTGACAGTAATCAAAAATTTTCGAAAGTAATCGTTGAAAGTAGTCGGATTATTTTTTGATTACTTTTGATTATTTTTGATTATTTTTTCGTAATCTCCAGTAATCATGATTATTTTTAGATTATTTGTAATCGTAATCAATTAGTAATTAAAAAATTCTTAATAAGGAATTATGTAATCATTACGATTCTTTTAAAATGTAATGTAATTGATTACTAATCGTAATCAAAATTTAACAGGTATGCTGCAGTCACATCCCGCAGTTTTCGACCGATGATGTCTACGTCATCAGCGTACGCGAGTAGCATGTGGCTTTTGTTGAATATAGTGCCACTCGTGTTTACTGCAGCTTTTCTCATTATCATCTCCATCACAATGTTGAAGAGATCGCACGATAGGCCGTCGCCTTGTTTTAGGCCTCGTCTGGTATAGAATGGCTCCGTAAGGTCCTTGCCAATCTTCACTGAAGACTTCGTGTCAGTCAGCGTCATTCCGCAAAGACGTATCAGCTTCGCTGGAATACCAAACTCAGCCATGGCTTCAAGTAATTTCTGCCGTATCGGGCTGTCGAAGGCAGCTTTATAGTCGACAAAAAGATGGTACGTGTCGATCTGTTTCTCTTGGGTCTTTTCCAGGATTTGCCGAAGTGTGAAAATCTGGTCAGTTGTTGATTTTCCAGGTCTAAAGCCACACTGATAAGGCCCGATCAGGTTGGATAACACTGGCTTTAGTCTTTCACATAGCACACTCGACAGGACCTTATATGCGATGGGTAAAAGGCTGATCCCGCGGTAGTTGGAGCACACACTTGGATCACCTTTTTTCAGCACAGGACATAATACGCTTACATTCCAATCGTCGGGCATGCACTCTTTAAGCCAAACCGTGCACAGGAGCTGGTTCATGCTCGTTATCAACTCCTCGCCACCGGACTTGAAGAGCTCTGCGGGCAGACCGTCGGCACCGGCTGCTTTGTTGTTTTTCAGCCGCGATATTGCTCTTCTTACCTCGGCTTGACTTGGTGGTGGGCAATCTAAGCCGTCGTCGACAATTGGCGTGATAACTTCACGTGCGCTGCCTTCTGGAACCAGCAGTTGCTGGAAGTGTTCTCTCCATATGTGCAGCACACTCTGCGTATCCGTGACCAGATTTCCATCACTGTCTTTACAGGTGGGGAGGCCATTACCGTATCCATTTGCTCTTACTTTCTGGTAAAATTTTCGGGCCTCACCTCTATCCCTGTATCGCTCTATATCCTCGCTCTCCCGTTCCTTCATCTGACGTTTTTTTCGCCTAAATAGCTGTCTCGCCCGTTTTACTTTCTCCTTATGCCGTTCCCTAACAGCACGGGTTACAATTGGCTGTAGCGTTGCCATATACGCAGCATCCTGTTCCTCAGACGCTATGCGACATTCTTCATCGTACCAGGATTCGTCTGAGCGCCGCCTTTCATATCCTAGCACGGTTGTTGCGGCGGTTGCCATGGAATGCGCAATATGCTGCCACTGTGTATCGGGAACGTCAGAAGTAGAGGCGTTGTGTCTTAAAAGTTGGGAGAGCTGGTTGGAGTAGGCAGTAGCTATCTCAGGGGTTTGCAGCTTCGCGATGTCCAGCTTTCTTTGTGTTTGGTTACGTGCATTTTTCGCTCTGCTCAATCTTGTGCGCACCTTGGCTGCAACCAGGTAATGATCCGAGCCAATATTAGCACCACGGATCACACGCACGTCCATGACATTAGATGCATGGCTGCCATCAATTACCACATGATCAATTTGATTTTTGGTGTTTTGATCGGGGGATAGCCAAGTTGCCTTGTGGATATCTTTGTGCTGGAATCTGGTTTCACTCACTACCATGTTCCTTCCCGCTGCGAAGCTAACCAGCCTAAACCCGTTGTCTGACGTGTCGGTATGCAGGCTGAATTTACCGATCGATGGACCAAGAACATCTTCCCTTCCTATTTTTGCATTAAAGTCTCCCAGAACAATTTTAATGTCGTGGCCAGGGCAGCGGTCGTATGTTTCCTCTAGGCGCTCGTAAAATGCATCTTTAATCTCATCGTCTTTATCTTCCGTCGGGGCGTGTACACAAATCAGCGTGATGTAAAAATATTTCGCCCGGATGCGAATGGTGGCTATTCGGTCACTTACAGGGTTAAACCGCGAGACCAGGTGTCGAAGTCTCTTGCCGACTATGAAACCACATCCAAATTCGTGTCTTTCTGCATGGCAGCTGTAAAAGATGTCACAGTTCTTTCGTCGTGTGCATCCCTGTCCCGTCCATCTCATTTCCTGTATGGCGGTAATGTCAGCCTTGTATTTGTCGAGGACATCCGCCAGTTGGATAGAGGCACCATCTCTGTAAAGAGTTCGGACATTCCAGGTGCATATCCTTAAATCATGGTCCTTATATCGTTTGCGGGGGTCGTCAACATTTGGGGGGGTTCTTGTTTCATTTATTCTCCGTGTTTTCATAATAAATTTTGTATTAAGTAATCGCTTACCTCAAATAGACATTTACATTCCTACTTCGGACCTTCCATGATTAGTGTGCGTTTAGTAAAAATGAGATATTGACCCAATTGAATTATTTTTCTGCAAAATATAAATAGATTGAAAACAAAGTAAAATCCTACACATTTTTTCATTCTGTATACTTCCCTAATTCTGCATGGAGTTTCGTTAATTTGGGCCCTGACGTTTAGGTGGCGGTATCCATCATCAAGAAGGCTGTATCACGAATTTCCAGAACCCTGATGAAATAATATCCGGGAAAACACCGCAGATATACAGTATATGGGTAGGATGTGTAGTGAAACTGAAATGAAAAATAATAATAGGTTATAAGGTAAATCAAAGAAAGCATGGACAATTTAGGATAAAAAGGGAGTACGCAGCAAAAACTTAAGTTACAAATCGACAGCGAGACGATTAGTATGTGTGTTGGTGGCGATCGCATTGTTGACGTATTCTACTTCGTCATATTTTTTTTTCGTTGTGGTGCCAATCAAACACCGTAAAAAAGTACACACAACAAAGTGTCATTTTGTTGTTCTTGTTTTTCGTTGAATACAGGATAACAGCCAATTGGGACCGTTATTTAAAGATGTTGAAGAAGTTTTTTTGACCCATAAATGTGTCGAAGACGTGTCTGTTTCAACACAATTTGGTTCTAGCGATATGAAGCAACTGCACAAATAACCAGACCAGTTCAGTCGGAGCTTCAACGAAAACTCCCAAAAAAATTATTGCCAAAGAATTTTCTATACAATAAAAAAATAATAAAATACTTTAATTAATAAAAATTATATTTGAATTTTTCATTTTGCACAATTGGTGCGCCACCCCGTACAAGGAAAAGAACACAAAATGTTTTTCTTTTATTTATTTATAGAGAGAAAAATATAGACTGTACGCTTTGCACTGGATATACATAAAACTAAGACTTTAGCCTTTCAAAGAGACCGTTTATATGTATTATGAAATTTAACCTTTATACAAAAGGGGTTAGGATATAATAGATTTCTATCAAGTATCAGTATCAGACTAAATTGAACTTTTCTGTATTTTCTGTATATTTAGTTCCGTGGCATGACGGAGTCACTGTAATTTAATTTTTAACCTCCCCGCAATCATAGAATGCAGAAATAGCGCCAAAAGACTATGCTAAGCAAATGTTAATGTAATCCGAAATATTAAAAATCATTGCGTGTTTGTTTTACAGAAATAAGTTATATCTTAACACAGAAGAAACAATAAGAGTTCAGCCATATCGAATATAGCGTCTGACCACTTCATGTTGTTATCATAGAAGTAGAGTGTCTGGTGTCAGGTTTCGTATTTTTATAACTGCTCCCATTTTCCGTACATCTTTAACATAAAACTATAATTAGAATAAATCTTCATCATTTATAGTGGGTAACGACATCATCTCTAGCAAGGTCATCAATACGATGCACATTGGTCGGAAATCGGAATTTTCTGGCCGCAATTAAAAAGAAAAACCAGAATTATCTAATTCGTGCTTTTTTTGTTTGTATATAAAGTTGACACTCCAAAAAAGAAGAAAAAATGATAATGTTGTCCATATCCATGTTTTACCGGTATGCTGTAGTCATTCAAAGATAACTTATGTTTTGGGTATTCGTCATATAAAATATTAAGGAAAAATATGGTGAGTTATACCTAACGGTAGATTTTAGATTAAACATTAGAAATATATTTTTTTTTTGTTAATTTAAATGATCAAATATTGTTCTTTAATTGTGTATAATTCAATAGAAAGTTTTTGGTTTTTGTTTTAGTAAAATAGGGTGTTTCTTGTTGATGTTTCTTCGATGTAAACTTATACTAAATCACCTAACATCAGCAAATCCATATCATGACGTTAAACTTCGATGTTTCCTCTATTGAAATGACCCAGGATAAACTGCCACTTACAAGCATTTTGCATTATTTTGAACTTTAAATTTACCCTTCCTTCGATAAAAATTTTGAAAATTTAATCATTAAATTAAGGAGGCTTTGAGTGAATTTCATCATTTTTCAAAAATAACAATTCAGAATTTGACTCCGTATTCGAAATCAGCGGCCCCAAAAACCCCTTAGTACCATGTTTTATGCCCTTTGGAAGTCTTCTTCCAGAGCTGTAAACTAATCATTACAATTTGTACTCATTACTGCTCAATTACAAATACAAGTACATCTAAAAAGGAATTGAAAGTTAACTACAATTCTAATTACATAAGGAATTGGAATTTAAACTAAAAGTCTCAACTACACAGGTAATTGTACTTGAAAGTAGTGATTCCTAATTACTATTCAATTAGCTCAATTACTTTTTAATTACAAGGAATTGAAAGGAATTGGAAGGAATTAAGAGGAATTGCTGCAATTTGGAAAGGTCCGTTATGTTTAAATATATTGCTCCCACTCTCCTTTTCTCTTTGTGACGTCACACTGTGGAACTTACTATTTCTACCCCTTATTTCAAAATTATTTCAATACCTTTCCAAATTGCAGCAATTCCTCTTAATTCCTTCCAATTCCTCCCAATTCCGTCAATTCCTTTCGATTCCTTGTAATTAAAAAGTAATTCAGCTAATTGAAAAGTAATTAGGAATCATTACTTTCAAGTACAATTACCTGTGTAGTTGAGACTTTTAGTTTCAATTCCAATTCCTCATGTAATTAGAATTGTAGTTAACTTTTAAATACTTTCGAACATGGTAGGTAATGATTACTTGTACTTGAGTTTACAGCTCTGTCTTCTTCATATTAATGCCAAATTTTACAGATCCGACCAATGTGCGATTGCCGCTATGTTAATTTACGAGAGATGGTGAGATGGTGGTCGAAGTAATATTCATTTTAATCACAACAAAGTACAAAGAAAAACGAAAGTTTTAGTCTATTTGATAGTTTTGTTCACCATTCGCTCGTACGATTTAAGTATCTTGAGATATTGTATTATTGTGTATGTGTGTGTGTTTAAAAACAATTTTTTTTATCTTTTCTGAATGGATTATATTCATTTGAAACGACCAACAGAATTGTTATTTTATCTTTGCAGCCTTTGCGTGTCTTGTCTGTTTTGCTCTCCGCACTAAATTGAAGTATTATTGTCAACTTCTGGGTGATGACTTGCAGCTTTTCTCTTAAGATTATTGGTATTACTGTACAGCTAATCTTGTTTAAAAATAAATGTATTATGTTTCAATATAAAATTCAATGCGGTGCTGAGAGATTGTTGTTTCTTTAAACCTTTTAGTCATTATTGTAACGCTAACTGAGAGCATTTTTTAAAGTCTGAAGTCTATTAGACCTACGCCAAGTACCTAGGTGTTATTTTCATCATAAGCTTATTTGCTCCAGAAATATCGAAAAGAGGCTATATGAGTGCCGAAACTCCATACGCATTTGGACATAAGTATCTTAAAGTTCAAGTCCGTACGCTTCAAATCAGACTTAACATGGCATAATATCTCTTCGATTTTTATGGTGAAACTAAGGGGCAAAGAAAGTCACTTCTTAAAAAAAAGTGTAAAACGGTGATAAAATAAAACAAAAAATCGTTTTATCTTTAAAAGGGCTGTGATAAACAAAATGCATATTTAACGGTCACAAAAGAAACATATCGATAACTTATCTAAAGCTGTTATAAACAAAATACTACTTTTCTTAAATCTATATATATAAAAGACTTGGGTGACTGACTGATCACTCCCGAGCCCAAACGGTTAAAGCTAGAACCTTGAAATTTGGAATGACCTAGGTGCGCACTAAGAAGGGATTTTTGGAAATTAGGACCGCGGAAGATACAATATTTATGCGGAAAATATACACTGCGTGGAAGATCTTTTTGGGGATTCAACGACGAGAATCCACCTACTTTGCACCAGCATAAAACCCATAAATTATTCAACATTTTAAATCAAGCTCTAAGTTCTCGAATTATTCTCTAAGTTTTAGTTGACAACTTATCACAATTTGGATTAGACGCATCAATTAGTTAATATACTTTTGAAGCCATATTTTTTCTATTTCTGCGTGCATCTGTCCAGTACATATCACTACGGTGTACGCCTGCGGATTAAGTAGGATGTAATGATTTTGTCATTTTTTGACACATGGTGTCGACAGTGTAACCAAACACTTCTAACTTGTCTCCGAATCAATTTAGAGCAGCCAAAGGAATAATCCGGCGGGATAATTGTTTAACATTTAGTACCTCAATGTAATTACGGAAATTACCCCATAAACATAACCTTGGAACTACAAGAAATAAGTTTTAATTCATAAAATTACAACTAAGCAAAAGTAATCTAAACAATCAATCTGGTGAGTAACTTTTTTCTTTTAAATCAAAAATTTACCATAGTAGTAGAACATAACATGATTTGTTTTTGAGCCTGCTCATAATTTTTTTTGTTTCTTTCTTTTCACTGATTTTTCCTTATATGTTTAGAACTATTTAATGTCTTTTCAAATCTCTCGAATTGATGTCTTGCAACCGGTTCGTATATTTTCCAAGCTTTTAAATCTCATCTTATTATAGTCCCTACTATTTAAATTTGAAGATTGCAAGGTACCAATTCAGACTTTGCAAAGGTTCCTTAGCATAGTGGCTATATTGTAAATTAAAATAATGGATTAAATTTAAATAATTTTTAAGTATTTCATATGTATGGATTTGTTGAGAATATTAATAACATTTGCATAATGCAACAGATGAATATGTAGGCTTAACATTCTTACGTTAGAGGTATAGGGTTATCCGGATTTTAGGGTTTTGGATCTACTATTGGCCGCCAAAACTATGGTTGGGATATTGGGTATAGAGACCAGAATTCCAGAAGAACTTAGAAATTCAATTGAATGTAGAGCGATGTCTAAACAAATTGACGAGTTTTCAATATTTTAGCCACATTGCGGCATATTAACATCATTCATTTTTTTTAATGGTTAGATTTCATTACACCCAGTTTTTGTATTGTATATATTTTATGTTTTTTTTATGTAAGGAGTTTATAATAAATATTTTTTTTTTTATATGTAGATTTTTAAAAGGTGATTGAGCACGGAAGACCCGAACCCCCCACCCGTCTGCTAGCTAGCGTACAACGGCTTCCAGTCTTCTGTGCCCTAAAAGTACGAACTATAAAAAATTTCTCTGTATCGCACAATCACTCTATAACATTAATATGAACCCTTTTATTCGCGTTTTTACCTTTATGCGTTTAGTGATTTACTAAAAGCACAAATTTCGAAATTCCCAATAACATTTCTTTCAATAATGAAACCACTATCCCTATTTATACATCGAACCGCAGCCCACCCTAGCGTCAACTAAAAGTCTTATAAACTATGAAAAAATCTCGGCTTCTAAGCCCATCATCAATGAGGTCTGGCTGAAATGTTATTGGCGGTTACACATTGCCTGCAAGCTCTCATGTTTCATGTTCATGGGTATTTGTTGCATAACCAATTAATAGTTTATGCTGCCAACAATCAGGCCACAGAAAAATACAATTGAAATTCTCTAAACTGCTATGGTGTTGTATATTTTATATTTTTTTGGGAAACCAAAAAAAAAACATAGCCGCCACATAAAATTGGAATCGAAAACAAAGCGACACTAACAACACAGACACTTTAAATGGTTTTATATAGGATTTTACAAGGGATAACGTGCACCTTTGACTTACATACAAAAATGTGGTTTGCCATATTTTTATTTTCAAGTAAACAAATTTGCTGTACTTATATATTAAATTGTTGTCATTGTACTCGTTGTTGTTGTTATCTAAATATGCTAAATAAAATAAATATGTTTTTATGGTTTTAGCATGCAACAACAGTACTAACAAGGATTTAGGCATATCCATTTTGGACCACAGTTGTGCAGCTCGACGGCAACAATTACTAGTAACAATTTAACCAATATTTAAAATCACATTAAAAATACTAAATTTGTCCATAACTGTACCAATGGAAGGGTCATTCGTATTGTATTTAAATTTGTACCACAAATATATGTCACTTTATCACTTTAAATCCTTCATTTGCAGCTTTAATATATTTTAGTTTGCACAAACTTCGCTTGAGCACTTTCCCCAGACTATCTCCGTGTGGTTGCAGTGTTGTTAAATGGTCAGAGCGAGTATTGCAAGTAAACATTTTATTTAGTTAAACTTTTTCCTTGCTCTTTGCATGAAGTTTTATTTCCAAACTAACAAAATTTTATTTAACAAATTGTTATTTTGTTTTTGTTTTTCTCTCGGTTTCGGACAAATTTTAAGTGTTAAAAACTTTTGCAGTAACCTTGGGAATTGTGTTGTTGTTGCTGCTGGTAGTTGACCATCTAAAACAAATGCCATACAGAAGTCATGAGCGCATGCGAAAGCTCTGGCGACAGGACCCCAGGTACCAGCATATAGCTCAAGAAAAAGTATGAAAACAAAATTAAACATATTTTATCTCTTTAAGCCTTAAATTATACGAAAAACTACTTTAGAGTTCCAAATAGTACTTTAAGTGTACCAAAATGTACTTTTACTGCTCCGAGCAGAAACTTTACTGTCTTAAGAAGTACTTTTTTATAAAAACACGTACATTTATTGTGCCAATTTAATAATATCAAATTTTTATTGTTATTTTGGTACAAAAAAGTGCCAAAATTTACTTTTTGGTACTTTTTATGTACAAACAAGTACTTTTATTGTTCTAAAAAATACATATATTTTACCAAAAAGTACTTTTTATCAAAAAGAAGTATCGAAGAAAATGTATAATCGAGCAATATTTAGTCACTCATTTCAATTTTCATTTTACCAAAGTATCGCTGTCATTCTTTGCTTTTATTAGACCCCACCACCAATGCAACTGCGCTAAAGCACACTTAGCAAAAAAAGTCTGTTAACTAAAGTAGTATTGCTGTTGGCCAAATTTTTACTCCAAAAGTTTAAGGAACCGCTTTTTGTTTATGTATGTGTGTGCTTGCGGATGCTATAAATGTTTGCTAGTGTCTGTGTGTGTTAAAAGTTTGTGGGTGCTAGTGTAAAGTGGGACGACACTCTATGTTACGCTAATGTCGGTCAAGTATTGGCAATAATAGCGTTAACATTGCTAACGGTCGAAGGATAAATTTATGGTAACATCCAGCAAGAAATGTGATAATGTTTACTACACGAAAAAGTAAAGAAAGAAATTGCAAAAAACTGCTACAACGAAAAAAATAGTGAACATGCTGACAACAAGAGGGGAAATATTTATGTATGTTAGTAACATTACATGAGCGTACTAATAGAACATAAATGAAATGTTTTGTTTTTTCGTTGATTCAGTATTAATAAACCATGATTGTAATTGGAAACACGTATAAATATTATACTCGTACAAAACATTAAAAGAAAATGTTTCAATGTGCAAAAATTATGTCACTTATGTTATGGTTTGAAAAAGTTAAAGGAACCGCGTTAAACTGTGGCAGATTTATGTCTAGTAAAGATGTACATTAAAAGCTTGAATAAGTTGAAATAAAACAATTAGGCAATCGTATTTTCGACGAAGGCACTACGAACAGACTTAAAGGTCGAGAGAGTTTAAACAAAACGCGTTTAAAAATTTTCAATGAAATTTTTTACTTATATATTCACAATTAACTCGAATATAGTCAGACAATAACCCTGTCCACCTGAATATTACCTTCAGGCCATTCGTTCTATATGAAGAAAATCTATATGGATAAAAAACACAACAAATTTCCCAACGATATCGAAAATTGCTGAAGATCAGCTAAAACTATTATTGAGCATAACAAATCACTTTTGGTTTGGCTTTCATGTCGTTTGTTCTTTCTTACTTACTTGACAACGTAAACGTTGATAGTCAAAAGGTTCCCATTTTCTATGTCGTCTCTCCATTTTATGCTTCATTTATAAATTGAGATTGTTTCCTTGATTCAACATAAATGTCTATAGTTCTTTAAACTATGTCCCATATATGCTTACATAAGGATACCTTAAAAGCCCAAGTTCATCCATGTTGCTTTTCATAAAGGGAGAAGATACATATAGTCGGAAACACGACTGTGACCTTTTATCTTCAGATACATGCGTCGAAGATGAATGCAGGTTTCCTATGGCTTTGTTGGCATAACATTTCGGACAGGGATGGCAAAATGAACAATTTACGGAAGGCAGAAAAAGGAGAGGCTCAATGTGGAATTCTGGTGTTAAAATTTTTTATATGGTAGGAAATACACATTGCCTCCAATGAATAAGATGGTGCTTCTATTTTTCAACTTACGTCGAGGTACTTACAGTTTTATGCCGATTACGAACGTCTGCTTTGTTTTTTTTAGGCAAATGCCGATTGATCCGATATATGTAAGTTGCTGTTAACAACAATACCGTTTTTAAGATACTTATGTAGATAAACATAAAGGTCATAAGTTCAACAGTGCTTGAATTCATGCCATCGCATGATAATCTGACAACAACCCAAATAAATCATTGGTATAATTTAGCGTGGCTAACCGATCATTAGACTTCGCGACAATTATGCGGAATACTTTATGCAGTCAGCTACATTCCTTTCATGTTATCAACAGCAACTTCACAGTAGTCGAGTCAATTAGCATATCTTCTCAAATAGCTGATATTTGGTTTTGTCGTTAAACTGTAGGTCTCGTTGTGCGTGTCTAAAAATGTCTATGCCAGAACTCATTCACGATATGTATAGTAGGATAATTAGCAAGTAAGAAAACATATTTGTATGTATGTACATTAGGGTAATAACTTTGTGCATTTTTTGCAAATATCAAATCTCCCCAGACAAAATCGTGTAGGGCATGGAAAAATATAAGGAACTGTGTTTTTAGTTTTTTGCTATCGTTAAAAAAAGTTACGCACCAAACGCGTCAAAGTTTTGAATCAAACAAAGTTTAAAAAAAAAATTATGAAATAAAAATAGTACAAGATATATATCCGCTTTGTAAAACATCGCGTATTTTGAACCTAAAGTTTATATCTTACAATACCTACTTTAAATCATTTATTGTTATTATTTGTTTACATACTTACATATGTTTAAACCATATTTAAAAAAAAAATTAATAAAAAACATATATTAAAGGCATTTTAGAAATTGCTGTCGGTAAGGTTTTTTTTTTTAGCAAATTGAACTGAAATAGTTTTTTTTATCATTAATACAATATTTGCTACTAGAAAAGCCCTGGGGAGAATGTTGTCCAAAAAAAGTTATTACCCTAATGTACATTTTCAATGTTTAGATTACTGCTTTTTGGAATAGCTGAAATAACGCTTAAAATTTATATTCATTAAGTTTACACCAAAAAAGTTTTGCTACATTTCCGCGTCCAAACAAAACTCATAGGCTTTAAGACCAAATACCATAGCGACACGACATTTATGAAAAATGGTTCCTGCTTTCTTTTCTTCTCTGCTCACCCCCAATCACCCTGCTCTCTACTCTCTATTGTCTGAAGTAAACTAACCGAAAAAAAGAATTTGTAAGGACAATAATGATTTTTGAGGCTAACGGCCAAGAATCATAAAAGGACCTTTTAAAAAACAATACATTTTGAATTTGTTTATGTAACATATGAGTGATTGTCTCAGTGTTCAGTGTGTTGCCATAGAAATAATAAGAGTACAACCCGTATATAAGTGCATATGTGTGTAGTATGTGCGATAGTAGTCACAGTGTTGGGTAAAAAGATTGTCCCTGAATGAGTTGTGGTTTTTTGTGGGTGGTAATTGCACACATTTTAAGATTCATAGGACCAAAGTTTTAAATTGTTATTAAAATGAGTAACTAACTTGTTTACAGAACAACTTAAACACACACAAACACACACAGACATATGCATCCGGTCCTATTCTACTTGCTTATATAAATAAAACTCAAGTACTTAGAGATGAGATATTACAAATAGAACTAATAAAAATGAATAATTTAGACGAAGATAATGACCTGAGCATAAAGGACAGGATTAAGTTTTTAAATTAACAGTGATATGAATTTTGAATAAAGGATACAAAAGAGTTATTATGGAAAACAAACGTACATTACATTACAGACATTTGTGTAGTTGTATTAATGTTAAATTCCTAAGTTGTTTAATGGTAAAAGAAAATTTGAAAACGTTCCTAGCAACATTTAAGTTTTAAGGCTAGTATTGAGTTCAATATTTTATACGTAATGTTGTCAAACCCTTTTCAAATTAAACTAGAATTGAAAATATGTTAAAATATTAGAACTATGTTTAAGATATTGTTGAAGTCTTGAGTTATTGAAATTAATAGATTTTTAATTAAAATAAAATTACTTATGTATAAATTTTCCCCTGCTTGTCGTGCAAAATTGTCCAAAACTTTACTTATTTGTGTAGGAGGTATTGGTGCCGGTTTGCGATTTATTTGAGAAATATTAATTTTTCAAAAAAATGTAATTTTGATAGAAGTACCAAAAGGGGTGAACCGATACAGTCCTTATTCATTCCTGATTCATATTTTCATAAGCGTACAAATTACGCATAATTTGACTGAATTCAGTGTACTTACAAAAAAGATATGTTTGTAAGACTATAGGGGTGAGTTCGGTCATTTGTATGGGAGGTACCAGAAGGGGTGTGTCAAATAGTTAGGTTTTCTGGGGTTTTTCCTCCTATAATAGCATAAATTAATGGACCAATTTTCATTACCCCCCAAGAGTCCGTTTGAAAGTTATAGGAGAAATATTAATTTTGCAAAAATAGGTAATTTTGTATGGAAGGTACCAGAAGGCGTGAACCGATATTGTCCATATTCATTCCTGAGTCCCATTTTTATAAGCGAACATCATTCTCAAAATTTAAGTAAATTCAGTTAACTCACAAAAAAGATATGTATGTAAAACTATAAGGGCAATTAGGTCATTTGTATGGGAGGTACCACAAGGGATATGGCAAAGGTTTCGGTTTTCTTAGGGATTGTCGACTTTTGCACTGACCAAATCAAAATATCCTACGATCGTCCGTTTGGAAGTTATGAAAGAAATATAAATTATCCAAAAATAGGTAATTTTGTATAAGAGGTATCAGAAGGGGTGGGTCTATTTTGCCCATTTACAATCTCATGAGTTCGTTTTGAAAAATATTAATACTGGTAAATTTTCATACCGATCCGTTAAGGTTTACTCGAGTTATCCTGCTGACCAGCCAGCCAGCCAGCCAGACAGACGGACATAGCTCAATCGTCTTAAAAAGTCCTGAAATGGATTTGGTCTTAAGATACTTGGGGTCTAACTCGTCTCCTTCTTCGCGTTACACTTTTTTTCGTTTCAAATGATATATACCCTCATCCCTAAGCATTTTCTATATTTTTTACATTTTTTGCTACGAAGTTGAGATCTCTACATTTATGCCTTACATGATTTAATTTTATCACTTTATCTTAAAGCGGATAATTAGGAAAATATGTACAAGATTTGAAGAGCTACTCCATATATCTTAGCCACACAGTGCACATCTTACAAATCAGATTTACTCCATGTCTTGTTTTTTTCTGCAAATTGTATTGTCGGATTTTGTTGTTCGTAAACATTTTTCTTCAACACTTTAAACTACTTTTGTTCCCTCGTACA
The DNA here is from genome assembly GCA_964034835.1 of Muscina levida. NCBI lineage: Eukaryota > Metazoa > Arthropoda > Insecta > Diptera > Muscidae > Muscina > Muscina levida. Next base: position 23,760 of record CAXIUB010000031.1, on the reverse strand, counting down.
TCCCTCTTGTCTGCTTCCCTCTTCTCGAGAATCTTTTGTTGCATTAAAGCTTCCAGTATATCCATTTCACATATGTTCTTCGATGTTGCAAAATTTATATATTCTGTATACAATAACATATGACTCCAAATGGAAACATCAAATTTTTTGTTCAGTATATTTTGTATAAACTTTCAAGTAGTTTTTCCTGCCGCAACGTAAATACTAACTTATGTACGCACATGATGTTGCCACAATTTTTTATTGAATCAAGTGCTGAATTTTTTTTGTTGATGCTGTTGTTGTTGTTATTCTTTATATTGTACATATTTTCTCATAAATATTTTTCTTCATTTATACAAAGTTTTTTCTTGTTTTAAATAGGAAGCATAATTAGTTTTGAATTTTGTTTGCGATAGCTCAGAATGTGAAAATTATCTGTAAGAATGAGTTTTCCTACTAAAAGACTTTGTGCAATTTTTAATTATTTTTGTGGAATCATTATTTATATCTTTTTATAGCCACGAAGAATTATTTAATAAGGAAAAATTTTTTTATAAATAAATTTCAAAAGAAAACTTCATTGCTTAGTTTTAGAAATACATCAAATACAGGTTATCTCAGGTTCTTTCAAATAACTGAACTTTTATTGTATAGAAAATATATTGTAAACTTTCAATTCTTAATTTATGTACCATTAAGATACATATAAGAGACATTTTTCATGAACAGGATTATTTTAATAATGAAAAATTGTACTACTAGTATGAACCCTTTTCCGTCTTTTACCTTCTTTCTACAGAGATTGTGACGAAAAGTCGTAAAATATATCTTTGTGGTACATCAAGTTAAGATCACGCTGCGGAAACTTGCATGGTGTAACTGTAGTAATCAAAAATATTTTACAAATCAAGGATACGCATACAAAAATGTTCTATACAAAAAGAGCCCTTGGTAGAACTATAATACATACTAAATATCTCCTGTTTAAAGTACATTAAAAATGGATGAAAGGCATGTCTCAAGCTTTTTGGACGTGTGTTAGACGTGTCCTTTGTGGTAATATAGATACTTGACTGGTCAATTTTTTCTCGACCAAGCGGTTATCAGAATCGTAATCTACGATGAATTCTAAAAAAAAAAAAAATTCCAAGAATTTTTTGAAGGGAAACTTTTCGTATAAATTTTTGTATGGTAGCCCCTTAGGGCGTAAAGATGGGGGTTAGGTATGTTTGGGAAAAATGTTAGAAGGGATAAATGTCGGGGTCGGTCATAGATTTGAACCCTCCTGGGGAGATTCCTGTGCAGTTGCGGGGCTTGTTGTGGTTTTTTTTGCCAATACGAAAAGTTTCTCGATAAAAACGGAGGGCTCGATTTCGACCCATGGTTTCGTAGGCAAATTTTCTAAGAATTCATCGTAGATTACGAGACCGACAGGACAGAAGGACTATCATGCGATCGTTTCCACATCCTGGTGTATAAAGACATACGGGTCATGAAGATAAATATAACTGGCAATCTCTTCACCTAACAACATAAACTACCAGCCTCAGCTGTTAATATTGATATTATGGGTCGGATAAATCGAGCGGTAACTGCAACTTTTGAAAAAAAAAAAAACGAAAAAGAAACAGCGAAAGTGGATCTGTCAATGCAACAACAACATCTGCCTAATACAAACCCGGTGGCGGTTCACGACGAAAAAGGAGACTAACCATCAGTGGAAATACCAGAAAGATATTTCAAGCGCAGAATATCGAAGCGCTTTCGAAGCTATTCAATGTTCGGCTAGATAATCTAAAATTTTGTAATAGCCTATTGGGGTAAGTAAAATGACTCGTACAACACAGCTAGACATCTCAAAGCTGTATACCCCACAGATAGTCAACCAACTAACCAACTCCCTAAATTACTGCAAACAAACACCCCTAACATTACACCCCAAATTTTTCTGATACACAGTGGATATTTGGTGACACGTAAAGTGTGCGATGTAGTTTCATACTTATTACTTTATATATCAATTTACGTAAGTGTATCAAATGATACATCAAATTCGGCTAACGATCAGAAAAGTATTTTTATTGTTTGATATATTTGGTTAAATTCAATGTGTCACGCACTGGGATGAGGCGTTTCGAACTATATGGCGAGTTCATCTTCAGACCCCTTTTGACCAACTGATTCACAATGGTACATCATCAGCTGTGTATATATTTACAATTTATCAAACATGCACATGCGAAGTAGATATCAGCCGAAAATGTCCAGCACCAATTATAGTTTGAATTTGACCGTTAATATTCACACATGAGAATGGAGGAAATTCTTTCCCTACGATTCCCTTTACCTCAAAGCTCAAGCTTCTTTACAAGGTTTTGTTGGTAAACAAAGATTACTTCAAGTTTTTATGTCAAAGAAGGCATTTAGTTTTAGGCCGTGCCGTGCCAGTATATTTTAAATCTAGTGCATGACACACTGAATATGACCAAAAATATCAAACAATAAAAATACTTTTCTGATCGTTAGCCGAATTTGATGTATCATTTGATACGCTAACGTAAATTGATATATATACAATACGATAGACTAAAACTAACGAACAAACAGCTTATTACTTTATTATAGGCAACTAAAATACTTGTAAGGTGTGTTCTCTCTACTCTTTTGTATTGTTGAGTGACATTTATAAATTTTAAAGCTTTTCAGTTCTTTTCTCATAGATTTATTCAAGCACATCTGTTAACATGTCTGCCGTCCACGTACACAAATAAACACACAAACATATGTACTACATATAAATTTGACAAACAGCCAAACAAATCAACACAAGTTTTCAACATTCCACACTTAGCAATACAATTGTATATTGTTGTGTATGTATATGTATCATGTAAACATACACTCGCCCACACAAACATACACTCTTTTGTACAACATGAAACACTCGACATTTTGTTGTTGCCGTAGCATGTTTATGTAGATGTTAGTCACGAGTGTGAATGTACTTGTTTTGCCTCAATCCTTGTTGAAAGTGTTTTATGAAGCTTTGGGGTCCTAGTATTGTGCAAACGTTAAAGACGATTATGATAGTGATGATGACGACAATGATGAAACTGAGAATACCAACCAACTAGCCTTAGGTTCCTCGTTTTGGCAGTCGGTCCCTTATTTGTTTAGATAGTTTGCAATTCTAATAAAGTCTTTGCTTGGCCAGAGACACGTTTTTTTATACTTTTGAACAACATTTGAACTTAATTTGGTATTTCGTTCGTTTCATTTTCTTTAGAACTTTTTTGGCAGCTTCATTCTAAAATAAAATTCACAAGTACATAAATTAAACATTAGAAATGATAATTTGATTCATGATAAATAAAAAAATGGTTCACAAATGGCATAAAGCAAATGCAAATAAGGAGAACACACGAAATGCGTGGGCTTTAAAAAATATGCTTAAACAGTAACGAGAATTTGAATTTGTTTCCATAACGTTGGGTTGAAGTTGGCGATATTTGTAAGTTGTAGAAAGATTAGAGCTAGAGTGACCCATTTTTATAGTGGGTTCTTTGTTTTGGGATCTTGTTTCCACAACTATTAACTTATGGTGAAGAGCAATACTTTTTATGTTGACCTATTTTAGTCGAGTAGCCATTTTCTCTAGCAATCAGTACAAATCAGTACAGATTATTATTAACGCATCATCAGATTAATTTCATTTACATAGAATCTATATCGTTAGTACAAAAGTAAACAGTGCGCCATCATTATACTCGTACGCTTTCGGTTTCATTAACCGACTTAATTTATTTGATGCAAATTCCGCCGTGTCAACGCAATGTTCCCACCCCTACTTCCATTATTGATTATCGCATCAAAACTTTATCAATTCATCTCTGGGTCCGCTGCTGCGAAAAGAAGCACCGTCCATTCGCACCAATGCACTCTTATCATATTGTGTGATCCATAAATGTTTTATCGGCAACACCAACCATACAACAGTCGAATTGCAGAGAGACATAATTGCAACGGGGTGTGTGAAGGTGAAGCAGCATCAAATTACTTGCGAATAGGAGATTTCATTGCTTTGAGATATGGTGGCTATGTTTAGCTTATCACATGATGTTAATACTTCACATGTGGTTTAATTAAACTTCTGTTTCTTGTTCGTATCATAGACTTATTAGCGACTGCATTCGGTGCAAAACTTGATTTCATTTAGTTAGTATTATACTTAGGGGATTGAGGGTATATATCATTTGATACTACCCAAAAGTGTTTACACATAGAAGAAGTCACTTTAGAACCTATTAATGATTTTTTAAGTCGTTTGAGCCATGTCTGTCTCTACGCACGGTAACTTTCGAAAGACGCAACCAAATGCCTTGAAATTTTGCACGAGTTAATATTTCCCTAAAACTACTTACGGTATTGCAAATGAGCTACATGGTCCCGCCCCTTCTGGTACTCCCATACAAATACATCATTCCGCACACTTTAGAAATCAAGTAGTTATATTAATACATCAAACGGGATGGCACCCAAATTCCTGTACTTAGTAAAGCTATAACTGGATAAATTTTTTTAAAAAAATGGAAGTCTAGCCACGCCCCTTCTGGTACCTCCCATACAAATGTACCTTTCCGCAAACTTTAGTGATGGAGTAATAATATCAGTACACCCAACGCTATCGTGCCCAAATTCCGTATTTAGTAAAGATATGACCGAATAAAGTTTTGGAGAATAAATCTGGAAGTCTAGACACGCCCATTCTGGTACCTTCCATACAATGTACCACTCCGCCCACTTAGAAATCGAGTAATAATATCAATATAATAAAACATTTTTTGATTTACTGAGGGTAAGGGTATATGTACGTCGGGTTGCCCGATTGAAACTTTCTTACTGGTCTGTAAGTACACTGAATTTATACAAATTTTGCGTTGTACGGTTATGGAAATTTGAATTGGACCGAATTGTAAATCTAAACCATCCGGGGCGCCACCCAAACGCGTACAAAAAATGTATGCAAATCGGTCCAGCCGTTTAGGAGGAGTTCAGTCACAACACACGTACGGTAGAATTTTATATATAAAGAAGAGAAGATAGGAGGCAAAACCTCAGAAAATCTACCTCCCAAGACTTAAACAATATATGATACTAGCTGACCCCGGCAAACGTTGTTCTGCCATACAACTTCGGACCCGGCAAACGTCGTCCTCGCTCCTAAGGTAACGAATTCATATAAGCTCCAGGGGTAAAATAAAACACAGTAAGTTCAAGTTTTAATGCGAATTATTTGAATTTAATCGGAATTAGTAAAGAGCGGTGAAGAGCGATCTGATTAACAATGTTTTTCGATTTGTTTTCCGGCGTAAAAAGCAGGAAATTCGAGATTGACCCCACAAACTTTCATTGAGGGGTTTTATTGATTGTCATCGCAAAAGCCAATAGAATGGGGAGTTGAATTCGCTTGAATTTGAAAGGGAAGATCGGTTAGAATAATAGGAATTCGTGTGATAAGGATTTCCTCTCCTTGGAATTTGCCCCTGATGAACGTCGCTTTAATCACATTGATGATCAGTTTCTTGACCGACAAACGCGTACCATTGCACAATTTAAGATGATGCAGATTTCGCAACATGCTTATGATCGATCCCACCGTCAGCTGTAAATTATGCGGTGGAGTTTCTGACACATCTAAAAAATTAAAAAATTCTGTCGGATAGTTGGTAGCCTCATTCTCGTTGGTCACACTGTCAAAGGATTTGTATGAATGCAGTTCTCCATCGATTCTACTTTGTAAAATAACATTCAAGCTATCAACGACATTACTCTTCGCTGCTAGTATGGCCTGTTCACTTATCCAATCTTTTACAATAATATTTATAATTTATATATTTTATAATTTTTTGCAATGCCGGGGAAAACATTGGTGATGAGTTCCTCCTTTGACGATGTAAACTCGAAGAAATTTGCCAAGATCGTCATTCATCCAGTTGAAACATCAACAGAAATTTGCCAGTACCAAGTGCCAGTAGCTGTCTCGAAAATTCAGTAACACAAAGATGACGATTTCAGGCCTGCGTTAATTTCATAAGTAGTTGTAGATTTTGGGATGACGGGAAGCGTTTGGCGAAAAAACCATAGCAACACCAAATCATCTCGAATCACCTCGTAATCGTTCGGTCAACTGCCTCCAAAACTCGTTTATGTGCCATCGCAATCATCATTCCCAAATGATAATTTTGCATTCTTGCAACAATTTCGATGCACGTTAGCTTGTCAACCGTAAGAAGATTAATCAGCAGCTTCAAAGCTGAAAGTGTAGGTCGACGCGTGTCAACAATGTGGCAGAAATACCAGCGGATGCAACAGCTAACGGAATTTGCGATCTTGACCAAATGTTGCCAAAATAAAAGAAATGACGAATGTCTTGGCTGGGGAAGCATCGAGAAAGTAAATGCCTCCCGTTCCATCGTCAACAACCTCCATCAGCGAATCGTACACGTTCGTTTGCTCGGTATTTAATGGCGGCACTTTTTTTTGGTCTCTTTCATTCAGCTCATCTCGATCAATGCTGGATCTAGTTGCAATTCGTGATTGAATGCATCGTGCATCGAACGATTTGACGCCTTTATTCCAATTTCGACAGTAGACTTCCGCACATGAGCACGCACATGTCTTCGATCAGAAATTAATTTCAAGATCGAAATTCGAACTTAAATGGAGAATGAAAAAGAAGTGATGACTTGTAAACAAACCTTTTGTTCTATTGACCGTTTTTAAATTGAGGTGATAGCCATCCTCTCCACGACAGAACATCAACGGGTATTGAAGTGCATCATATGACCGATGAGTCATGCCTCAGTTGTCTACCATCCCAACGCTTGAGAACAGTATGGCATGATTCCAAATTTTTCCCAACAATCACCACTGCGACTTCATTTATAATGGGAGCATCGAATTGTCCTGCATGGCAACCAGAGGGTCTTTTGTCTGCTCTGATAATGATTTTGGGGTCGTCGGAATGCATTATATTCAATGCGGTTTTGAACAATCGGACCAGAGTGTTATTCTCATGCATAAGATTTTGAAATTGTTCGATCATTTCGTGTTTAATCTTTTAACATAATAATTCCAAATTTTCCAAGCATCACAACGAATTTTCCACCTTTTCGTCGACAAAATCATTAATTCAAGCGAAACAGTGCAAAATTTCATCGAAAAACTTAAATTTTTCGAGTTTTTACGGAACATTTCGAGTTTTCCACCAAGAATTTTTTTATTATCCTAAATATCACAGATTAACATCGTCCAAAATTATCAAAAAAATTATTTTTCCGAAATTTTTCGACAAAAATTTTCTATTTTTACATATGTAAAGCCACTACGGAACAATTGCACACAAAATTTTCAACAAAAATTCAATTATCGATTTTTATCAAATCAAGCGATACAATGCAAAATTTTGTAGAAAAAATTCAAGTTTTTCCGGAATTTTCAGAGTTTTCCACCAAAAACTTTTCAATGTTCCCATTGGAAAAGTCATTTTGGAATAGATATCCAAAATTTTTCACAGTTCTTTCGTCCAAATTTATTAAATCATACTATAAAATGCAGAATTTCGTCGAAAAAACAAATTCAAACTTTTTGAATTTTTCCGGAATTTTCCGCAATTTTCAACAAAAATTTTCCATTTTCCTATTCGAAAAGCCATTCTGTAACAATTGCACACAAAATTCCATAAAAAATGGCAATTTTTGATTTTTCCAATTTTCCAACTTTTTCGACTTTTCCAAAAAGGTTTTCCCAAGATTTTCTTTTACATAAACCTTCTCACGGCAATAACGAACAACTGAAAAAAAGTTTGAGCAAAATCGGCCCAGCCGTTCTCAATTGTTGAATTACTATACTTTTTTGCCACCATTTTTATATATATAGATTGGGTGATGGTATTTATCAGTCAGTTTATCTGACTGAAATTTCTGTTCTGGTTTTCTTTTCAACTAGAATGGATTTTCCAGTACTTCCGATAACTTTTTTGCATGACTTTAATAAATTACACTTAAAGTATATATCAATAATTTTCTTTCTTACGATCCAAAAATGTCGGTCTTGCTTCATTGCTGCTATAGGAAGACTACAAGGCATTGACAGTCATACGAGAATTTTGAACCAGTCTATTAGTTCGCTATTGCAGTTGTTTTGTGCGTTGATATTTTTGCGCTGCTATTGCACAAATATCCTACTCCCACCAATCAGCTCTAGAAACAACAAGTCTATACTAAATTTAGATGCACTGCGGCAGCGACAAAATGCCCGAGGCTATTTTGCGTATGCGTTTGGATCACAGAGGCTGCGTGTGTATCTGTGGTGGCATTAATTGTAGTCGGGATTTTAGTCACCGAAATGGCTATAGAATTTTGTTGTTACTGCAATTTGAATAAACAAAAGTAACAAACTTTATTAAGCTGCATTTCCATGCACACTCGCACACAAATTTCCAAACAGAAGGGTATACACACACTTGAACTCTAGTCTTAGCATCTATGTTTAGATGTACTTACATAATTATTCTGTTATTTGCACTCATTCACTCAAGCTCACACACACACTTGCACTCATACACGCGTAACAGTGAACTTTTGTGTAATTTTAAACCCCAAAGTACTTTGTAAGAGTAAACTTGCGTTAAATATCGAACGAACTAATCTCAAAGTACCCACAAAATGTTAAACAAAGTCCGCGGGAACTACATGTGAGTATATGTATGTTTGTAAATAATTGATATAGTTTGTATGTGATCTAATTGCATAAACCCATTAGTAGTGCAGGAAAGGAGTTGACAAGGCTGGCAGGGAGTGTAACCAAGACTTGAGCAACTAAAAAAAATTGTTCAGAATATTGGATTGAAAGTAAAGTTTCTTGAATTAATTACACTGAGTAGAAACATTTTTTTGGGTACGCGATGATATTACTTATGTCGATGTATGTTTCAAGCCTTATAGCCGTTACAGCAACAATTGAAAGTGTACAGAGGAATGTAGGTAAAATTGAAAACTCGTGGAAGTTTTTACACACCATAACTGGGAGGCCATGTGATAGATGCACTATAGTTATACAATGGATATCATGTAATCGACTAAATATTTCCTAGTTTTTATGCATAACGTTCTGGTTATTTATCTTCCACTATTATTTTTTGCTGTAGTGTTGCTGTTTTAAAGTAAAAACTTCTTTATATTACTCTTAATTCATATCTACTTAAATGGTTCTAATTCTGTAAGTAATTCTGTACTCGTAACTAATAATATTCGCATGCACCGTCAACACAAAGGACTCAGGCGCCACTGCAATAGCTAAAATAACAATTGTTTTGAATTTTACAAAATAATGTACTTGTGTTTGAGCTGGACCTTTGAATACATCGATGGTGGCGGACGATGTATTGACGCAATTGTTTTTACATCAGAGATGAGAGCTGTAATAGCCATTGAGTTGTAATTGTTGTAGTTTTTTGTGTTACCGGTACAAAGAAATACATTCTTAGTTAGTGGTTTTTGGATTACAGGACTTTATTCAAATCAGCGGAATAGTAACATCCTTAAGATTTAAAGTATGAATCAGGTTGGGCCTGCTTGTATTATTAGAAAGGAAAATTAAAGGTGGATACACAATGAACATGGGGTTTCGTAGACAAAACTTTAAATTTGTGTGAGTGAATATTTGATTAATTAAATTTTTTATTGTTTATTTGAATTTGAAACAGATTTTCGCATAAAAATATCTACAACGCAACCTGAATGTCCCCTGGTCAAAAGACAAAAAACCATATTGATCCCGTGGTAATCGATTGAAGGCAAATACAATCGTCATGACGAAAGTGTAACGCGTGGTGCAAATGTAAATTCGAATCAAGTAGTACTTAAAACGCGCACAACCAAACGCAAAGCTGCATACCACCGAAATAGCTAATGCCTACAGCCGCGCTGGTTTATGAAAAACCACACGTAGACAAGTCCTGGTTCGAAGAAGAATGTCGCGTATTGTCCGAGGGAACAAAGACTGCACACAAGGCACATTTGCAACCACTGGCAGCCAAATTTGAATCTGACTTTTTTATGTCCTGTGCTAACGACAGGCACTAACTATCGCGGGATCAGCCTTTTACCTATCGCATACAAAGTCCTGTCGAATGTGTTATATGAAAGACCAACATTCATCTTAGCGAACTTTATATGAACTTATCAGTGTGGCTTTAGAACTGTTAAACTCACGACCGACCATATATGCAGATCGAAAGGCAAGCGTGGTGCTTCCAATCTATAGTGTTATGGGGTGAAGTTGTTTTAAGCAAAATTCAGCAATGTATTTAATACCACAAAAGGTATAGTCGTATGTGCAAAATTTTCAGTCCAAGAATAACAACAACTGATATTGTTGAGCTACTGATAAAGATAAATAATAATATATGTAAATATTGGACAAGTGTTTTTCATAGTATGGTATTTCCTCTTCAGAAATACCGACTATTTGCTGCGAAATAAAATTGTGAAAAAAAAGAAAATACAATTGCAAATGAAAATATTTAAATTATAAACCTATCATATTTAATATTTTTGTACATCTCCTTGTTAGTTGTCTGTTATTCTTATTCATTTCAACCTATTGTTATATGGAATTTCTTAATACATAGATGGTGATGCGTTATTTTCCTTCTTTCCTCGATGTTCTCAGCTTCATAAATACTTTTTATAACAGAAGCAGCTGGAAGCATTTTAAGTTATCTACTTTACAACTTACAGGGAAAACGACTTTTTTAATTTCCTGTTGCTGGAGCAATAGCGAAAAAAAGTAAAACCAAGATTTGCACAGTACAAGGATAAATTACGAAATATCGTAAATCTAAGAGATATAAATACAAAAATTAATTATCAAGAATTTCCACAAATTCATGTGAACAGAAGCAAAATGAGTTTGCATTACACAGTACAACATATGATTTTGGGGCTCAATTCTGAGAACTACGCGTGACGGTAGCCCCAAAAAGAAGAAGTTCTGCATCATTAGTTATTTCAATTAGCTGCAATTATTTATATGTTTACAATTCGATTGCTGCAAGTTATGTGCAGATGGAACTTTAATGGGCCACATTACAGTACTTTAAACTAAATAGCAATTGCTATTGCAATAATGTATATGTTTACAATTCGATTGCTGCAAGTTATGTGCAGATGGAACTTTAATGGGCTACATTAGAGTACTTTAAATTAGATAACAATTGCTACCTGTCGCTGCCAACTGAGCCAGAGATGAAATTGATGATATAATAAATGGATAGAGGTGGGAGCAGTGTTGACACAGCGGAATTTGCATTGAATGAATTAAGCCGATTAATGGAATCAACAAACTTTTTCGGGAGTGAACCAACCAATATCAAACGGCAGCATTTGACCTCAGTAATAGAACCTTAAACTCCAAATTGCTTCACTACGTCACAATTTTTTATAGTGGTTTGAAGTTTGATTTTTTTTTAAAAAGTCAAATAAAAGAATATGAATAACATAACATAAATAATATATGGTGGCGTATGAGTGTCATAAGTAATATTCCACGTAAATCATACGCTACGGAGTACAACAGTTTTATTGTAACTGCTACAAAATAAACCCAGTTCAAAATCATTTGATGAATGAATGAAGTGAAACTGTTGCTTATATAGGGAAACGTTATATGAACAGATTAAAGGAATTGTAATTCTTAATTTTTTTAAATTTGTTTCGGAGTAGTGGTTCTTGAGTTATGTCAAACAAAAGAGCCTAAAATGTGGCAAATTCCCCTAAACGACTCTTACTAACTTCAATCTTAAATTATCACTTCGATCTTAAATTATCATGCAGTAACTTGACAAAACGAATGATGCATAACTTCTTTTTTTTTGAGGCTACTTTCACGTGCAGTTCTCAGAATTGAGTCCCAAATCAATGAGCTGAAAAATGTTGTACTGTGTTATCTGTCATTCCCTTTTAAGCTGTATAGGTGTATGTGTGTCGGTGTATGAGTTAGGTAAGCGTAAATACATGCAGAACCTTTTCTGTTATGAAGTAAAAATACATTCGTTCAACAACAATGGATGGTTTCGTTTGTAATGTTGTCTGTCGGGCACACCTTGTGATGCAGCAGTGGTGCTCCTCTGAATATGTGAGAACCATGAGAATCTCTGAGTTGAACAGTGTAAAATATTGAAATTGTTTCAACATAAAAAATTAAGTGTAAACTTTCGCCAAACTCTCTCAAAACATTTGTTATTTGTGACTTGTAGTTTGGAGTGGACATATAGTGGTTCTTTTAAGCCTATAAATTCCTTGTCATCGATTCCACAATTTCAAAATGTCATCGGGAGTTACATTTTTGAACACAATTCTGTGTATAATCCGAAACTTATCGACCAGCTTTAAAAAATGTTATTTATTACACTTTTTTTTGCCTTTTTAGGAACATTTTCAAACACAAAAGTAGCCTCTTGCATCTTTTTTTGTCAAAAATGTTTCACTGAAATGTAAAATACTGATCTTGAATTGTTTATAACAAGCTGGAGTTTTTATATATATTGTTCATCTCGAAACTTAACCTTCGCTTAGAGATTAGAAGTGAAATAGCTATTAAACTCGTGGGCACATAGATATACCCCCAAAAAGAGGGAGTTTGTATAGGAGGTGGGAGTAAGTTCTGTCCAATCTTGGTCATCTACGAACTTAACCTCTGTTTGAGGGATACGAGCTTTCATATTCAATTTTTTGCTTGATTCCTCTTAAACTACGTCTGTAATGGCAGGTATATACTGTAATGGCGGGTATAGACCCCTTTTGGGGTTGTCTGTATGGGAGATGAAGGTACTTTATGTCCGATATTGCTTATCTTAGAACTTACCCTCTGCTTAGAGGATATAAGCTTGCATATTAAATTTCAGCTTGTAATTTTTTAACTACGGCCGTAATCGCGGGCAGATAGACGGAAACCCCCAAAAAAGGCAGTTTGTATGTGAGGTGGAAGTATTTTTTGTCCGATCTTGTTTATCTTAAAACTTAACCTCCGCGTAGAGAACAAAGCCTTGCATACCGAATTTCAGGTGCTATCCTTAGCGGGACAGACAGTCGGACACGCCCAAAAAATATAATGTAATATGGGAGGTCTTAAAACTAACCTTCGATTAGAGTAGGGAAGATTGCGTACAACATTTTATCTCAATTGCTCTTACCACAAGAACAATACAAATATACCCTTATAATCATTTGTATGGTGCACCAGTTCAAGTACCCAAGACCGTATGATGTTAGTGAACATTTATTATTGGTTTTTTATAACAATTATAACAAATATTATAACAATTTTGAAATTTGCCATATGCCTGACATACTTTCTTGCCTTTCTAAAAACCTTAGCCTCTTTAAACACAATTGTATCTTCACATATCAAATGTAACAAATCCCGAGTTGGTGAAACTGTAATGAATTGCAAATAGGTTTGAATATCCAATAATACTAGGCAACAGTTGGGACCGGCCGTGGCATAGTGGTTAGAATACGCAACTACCATGTGGGGGTCCGTGGTTCGATTCCCGGTTCTTTTATTGACTCTTATTGTCTTTTATTGCCGACCCCCTCGATGTTGTCGACAGCAACTTCGCAGTATAAGTATCGAGTCAATCGGCATGTCATATAGAAGCTTCTCAAACAGTGATGTTTGCATTCGTCGATAAACAAGTAGGATCCATCATTATTATTTGATTTAAAACTTTCCTTCGAACGTAGAGGGCATTGCTTAAGAAAACATATTGAATCTAGGTTTACAGACCAGTGTAATAATTTTTTGATATTCAATTTGATGTATTAAACGCTAAAGCTATTAGTTTCAATGATTATATATTATTAAGGAGTAGTAATACGTTTTCTTACTGTTTCGTTGCCTAAAATGCTTGTCCTGTCTTTAACTTGCAATTAACTGAGATTTTTAGAAATGCCTACATTCATTGGAATCCTTGTAACTACAGCCGCCTTACAGCCAGTCGATCTGTCGAAAGAGCAAATCATTTAAATATAAACTAATTTAATACCCTTATAAATGAAAACTTTTACAGTTATTACTTTAATTGTACACATTCTTAAGTACTAATTGCCTTTGTACAGACACGCACATTTACCTACACGACACTGCTGGAATGTTTATCACATAACAAATATCAAGACGATGTTTTCACACCGCAAGACTAATGATTATTGCATTTGCATTCATTAAAACTGGAATTTAAAACCAAAATTAAATACCAAAACATATTAATCTGTCAAACAACCAGCCAACCAATGTAAATAACAACAATGTAATGCAATTGTAGTAGTATGGCCAAGAACATGCATGTCCTGCAAGTGTAAAAGTATTTAATGCATGAGTAATGAAAGCAGCTGTATGTGTATGCGAATGATTTTCATTTGCCGGTATTGCATGCTTATATGTTTATGTTAGTTAATCTGTAGTTGCACTGTTGTCAACCGTAAGAGGAATGTGGCAATGAAAGCAGTGATGTCTAAAAAACTGCATGTCCTGGTGGATTTAAGCACTATACAAAGCTAATCACGAACAACTCGTTCATCTATATATATAAAAATGGTGGCAAAAATGTATAGTAATTCATCAATTGAGAACGGCTGAACCGATTTTGCTGACATTTTTTTTCAGTTGTTCGTAATTGTCAGGAGAAGGTTTATGTAAAATTTTGGGAAAATCCTCCGGAAAAGCCGGAAAATTGAAAAAACCGAAAATTGCTTTTTTGTATGGAATTTTTGTGTGCAATTGTTACGAATGATTTTTGGAAAGGGAAAATAAAAAAATTTTGTTGGAAAATTCGGAAAATTCCGGAAAAATTCGAAAAATTTTGATTCTATTTTTCGACGAAATTTTGCCTTTTGTCGTATGATTTGATAGTTTTGAAACGATGTTACTGCGAACAATTTCGGGTAATTATTCTGAATGGAAAAATTGATAAATTATCGGCGGAAAATTTTGGGCGATGTAAATGTCAACAATTTCGAACAATTATGACTTTTCGAATGGAAAAATAGAAAAATTCTTAGTGAAAAACTCAGAAAATTAAAAAAATACATTGTATTGCTTGATTTGATGAATTATTGTGAAATATCTATATATATATAAATGGTGTAAAAAATGTATAGTAATTCATCAATTGAGAATGGCCGGATCGATTTTGCTGAATTTTTTTCATTTGTTCGTAACTGCCATGAGAATGTTTATGTAAAAGAAAAAATTTGCAATTGTTACGAATGAATTTTCGAATAGAAAAATAAAAATTTTGTTGAAAAACTCGGAAAATTCCGGAAAAATTCGAAAAATTGTATTGTGAAAAGTGTTTAATAATTCATCAAGTGAAAATTTGCTGAAAATTTTTTTTATTGTTTGTAATTGGTAGGAGTTTTTTATGCAAGAAGAAAGAATTTGTTAAGAATTTTGTGTGCAATTGTTAAGAAATGGTTTTTCGAATCAAAAACTACAAAATTCTTATGGAAAAACACGAAAATTATGGAAAAACGAAAAAAATTTAATATTTTTATCGGCGAAATTTTGCAGTTTTTGCATGATTTGAAGATTATAAACGACGTTAAGGTGGAAAATTTCGGATAAATGTTGGTTGGAGATTTTACCGAGATAATTAATAATAAAATAAAAAATATATATTGATAACCTTGATAATATTTTCATATAGTCAAGCTCGAGGTCATGTTTTTCCATATATTATATTATTTTTATTCGATATTTCGATCCTCTTCGAGGATCATCTTCAGGAATCCTGTAACACATTAATCATACGATACACTGTAACATACATACTAACAATTTTACGTATTTTAACTTACAAAATATAAGTACATAAAACATAAAAGATGAGCGATAGATCATCGTCACCGTCCGTCACCGTTGAGATGTTCTCTAACACTAAATTAATATTCATTTCTTTCACACTATTTTCACAACTGAAATCAAAGACAACATCCGACGACAAATCCAACGTTATTTACAAAATTAATTGCAACGGCATCGGTACAGCAAGCTGCAATATGTCGTATATTGGTACAACAAAAAACAAACTAAAATCGAGAATTTCTGGACACAGAAGCGACATAAAACTAAGATCAAATAAACTGACTCAAAAAACAGCGCTTTCGACGCACTGTGCCACAACAAACCATCAACCAGACTTGGAGAGGGTAACTGTTCTGCAATGTGAGAGCAATTATAACAAGAGACTAACATTAGAAATGCTCCACATTCTTAACACTAACACATGCATGAATTACAAAAGCGATGTGGATCAGTCAGCGAGTAGTTACAAGCATCTCATTAGAAAAAACAAACAAAGCAAAACAAGATAAACAAGAAATGAATATTAATTTAGTGTTAGAGAACATCTCAACGGTGACGGACGGTGACGATGATCTATCGCTCATCTTTTATGTTTTATGTACTTATATTTTGTAAGTTAAAATACGTAAAATTGTTAGTATGTATGTTACAGTGTATCGTATCATTAATGTGTTACAGGATTCCTGAAGATGATCCTCGAAGAGGATCGAAATATCGAATAAAAATAATAAAATATATGGAAAAACATGACCTCGAGCTTGACTATTTGAAAATATTATCAATTTGTAAAAAAGGTCGAATATAAAAAAATAAAAACAAAATTAATAATTGGAGAGCACGCCAAAAAAATCACAAGATGGTATATGCACGTCTAAAAAAACAACACCCTAACATCGGAACACATATAACAAAATACAGAAATGAACGCAACAAACAACTAAACTGTAGATCAACAATAATATTTTTGATAAAATGTAGAAAATACGGTATCATCCCAAATTTTATTAGAAATTCAACCAAAAACATATACAAGATCTTCGACAAAACTGACAACGTTCCAGAACATATTGTTAAAACGCTTAACAAACACGTAGATATTTTTAATGATAAAATTCTAAAGCTCATGTTTAAACATAAACATGAAACGAGAAAAAACAACACGGAAAATGTACAAAACATAGAAACAATAATCAGAAGGAAACTGACTGACGAAGAATATACAGAGTTTGAAAACAGTGAAAACATTGTTGAGAGCAAGATTAAAAAAGAAATAAAATCTAGACACATCAAAAAATTTACCAAACTCCAAGCCCAACAAAAAGACGAACTCAATGTAATAAACAACAAATCTTGGTTTAAGAATATCTCTGAAACAGACGTACCAGAGAATGTAAAGTGGCTTCTCTCACATGGAAAAAAGTTTGCACTTCCCCATACGAAAGAAGATTTTCCATTACTTAAATACATTGCTGACGGAGAGGAATGCATTAAAACACTAAACGAAAGAGACGAACAAGAGATCGCTAGAAATAAGCTTACATGGATGATTGATAGCTACATCAACAAACGACAACTTACTAAAAGGGACAAGTACATATTAAGAACAGTGGAACAAACAAAAACTTTTTTAAAGAAAAACAAAAATTTATTAATTTTGGAGGCGGACAAGGGAAACACTACGGTAGCCATGGAGAAAGCAGACTATGATGAAAAAATGCAAATAATGGTAAACGACATTATGACATATAAAAAACTAAACAGGGACCCAACATATAAACTACAAAAACAAAATAATGAACTGGTCAATGAATTGTTTTCGAACAACTATATAGATCAAAAATGTAAAGGAAGATTAAAGACAGAAACCGCAGTTGCCCCAAAACTATATGGACTTCCTAAAATTCAAAAAGATAATTACCCTTTAAGACCAATTTGCTCCTCAATTAGTGCACCTTCTTCCGAATTGTGCAAATATATAACCAATATTTTAACAAAAATTAATTCAGATTCAGCATATAATGTCAAAAACTCTCTAGAATTTAAAGAGAAGTTAAAAAATATTACATTAGAGGAAGATGAAATGATGGTATCTTTTGACGTGATCTCACTGTTCCCAAGTGTTCCAGTAGATTTAGCTTTGGAAATCATTGAAAGAAAATGGCCAAAAATTGAAAACTTTACAAACATGACAAAACCTTTATTTATGAAGATTTTAAAATTCTGTATCCAGGAAAATCGCTATTTCCAGTATAAAAGTAGTTTCTACCAGCAAAAACGTGGACTACCGATGGGTTCCCCAGCGTCTCCTATCGTGGCTGACATCGTAATGGAAGAACTATTGGAACAATGCAATAACAACTGTGATATTAGACCTAAGTTTTTGACCAAGTATGTGGACGACCTTTTTGGGATCATGAAAACAAGTGCAATAAACAATACATTGACGATTTTCAATAGTTTCAACACCCACATAAAATTTACAATAGAACGAGAACAAAATGGAAGATTACCATATTTAGATATCATGCTGGTAAGGAAAGACAACAAAATATTGACAGATTGGTACCAAAAACCAACCGCTTCGGGCAGACTTGTGAATTATCATTCAAAACATCCAAAAAATATAATTTACAACACAGCGACAAACTTTGTAAAGAGGGTCCTTAATATAAGTGACGCAGAATTTCACTATGACAATTTAACTAAAATAAAAAACATCTTACGCCAAAATAGTTTTCCAAAGAAAACTATTGAGAGACTTATAAGGAACGCAAAAAAAGTTCAACATAAAACGGAAAAACAGCCCGTAATTTTTAAATCTGTAGTATACGTCCCACATCTGTCCGAAAATTTTGACAAATCTGGATGCATTGACAATACTGTCTATAAAATTGCGCCAAAATCTAACAACAATCTGCAAAAACTATTTTCACAACTGAAATCAAAGACAACATCCGACGACAAATCCAACGTTATTTACAAAATTAGTTGCAACGGCATCGGTACAGCAAGCTGCAATATGTCGTATATTGGTACAACAAAAAACAAACTAAAATCGAGAATTTCTGGACACAGAAGCGACATAAAACTAAGATCAAATAAACTGACTCAAAAAACAGCGCTTTCGACGCACTGTGCCACAACAAACCATCAACCAGACTTGGAGAGGGTAACTGTTCTGCAATGTGAGAGCAATTATAACAAGAGACTAACATTAGAAATGCTCCACATTCTTAACACTAACACATGCATGAATTACAAAAGCGATGTGGATCAGTCAGCGAGTAGTTACAAGCATCTCATTAGAAAAAACAAACAAAGCAAAACAAGACAAACAAGAAATGAATATTAATTTAGTGTTAGAGAACATCTCAACGGTGACGGACGGTGACGATGATCTATCGCTCATCTTTTATGTTTTATGTACTTATATTTTGTAAGTTAAAATACGTAAAATTGTTAGTATGTATGTTACAGTGTATCGTATCATTAATGTGTTACAGGATTCCTGAAGATGATCCTCGAAGAGGATCGAAATATCGAATAAAAATAATATAATATATGGAAAAACATGACCTCGAGCTTGACTATTTGAAAATATTATCAATTTGTATATTGATAACCTATGCAATTTAGGTCATATTTCAGAAAATGAGTTTACGTTTGAAAAATTAAGTTATCCAATTAGATTGCGGGCATTCAATTCGTAACGACTTTGTAGTTTTTTAGGGGGAGTTATTTGCTTGGCTAATGCCTCATATTAGACGATCAAACCTTAGGTGACGTAAATGTCGTGCAATAAAATGCAATAAATGTGTATATTTTAACGAGAACAAGTTTATAATCGAGATGAACTGACCGTAAGAGTTCGAACAAATGTGCCGCTGTTAAATGTCGAGTACAAGAACATGTACGATTCGCTGATAAAGGTTGTTGACGATGAAAGGGGAGTAATTTACTTTCTCGATGCTCGCCGTGGGACAGGCAAGACATATTTTTGTTGATTCTGGGAATCTCAAATAGCATTGGCAGCTGCATCCTCTGGGATTGCTGCAACAATGTTGGAAGGCAGTCGAACTGCAAATTCCGCTTTGAAACTGACGATGAACGATGCAAATTTTTGCGAGTTCACATTGTCGGAAGAGCAACTCATCACGTTGCTCAAAATTATAAAAATCTCGATTGAATTAATTAACGGGCAGTACTAGCAGCGAAGAATAAAGACATTGATGGCTTGAATTTGATTTTAGAAAGTCAAATCGGTGGAAAACTGCTTTCGTACAAATCTGTTTACAGCGTGACCGATGAGGATGAAGCGACCAACAATCGGACCGAGTTTTTCAAATTGTGCAACGGTACGCGATTGTCCGCCAAGAATCTGATAACCAATGTGATTTAACCTACGATCATCAAGGGCAAATTCAAAGAAGAGGAAGTCCGTATCTTACGATCTCCAACTGATCATCCATTCCAATTCCCCGTTCAATAAATCGCGAGGCTAATCGTTGGAAATCTCAAATTTCCCTGTTTTTCGTGCGGTCAGCGGAACGTTGCCTTTTCGAGTTTTGAAGAACCGCCTTTGTTGTTTGTTTTTGCGACGGAAAACTAATCGAAAACATTGTTTATTATACCACTCTCTACTCAGTTTATCTGAAGGCAATAAATTGGGGCGAGACGAAGTTCGCCGGGTCCGCTAGTAGTATTATAAATTGACAGACTATTCCTTATTTACCATTATGAACGGTGTCAAACACTTTTCATGGGTCATACAATTTTCCTGGCAATCTAGTTGATATTCGGACATACTTGTCAGTTGGTGTCAAATTAATCACAATTGAATTTTAATGTCTTGATTTTTTCATATTTCTTAGCCAGGCCACCCAAACACCAATTACCATTCATAAATTTGTTTTTTCTGTTCAAATTCTATGAACAAAAAATAGCAACAGCAGCATGTAAAAATAACAATGTGGCCACTTGTACGAGAGATGTTGTAAAGACTCCGGCATTTAAGTTACATTTACACCACACACACCCATTTGTCTACAATATTCTATGTAATTATACTACAATTTATCTTTTCTCAACTTAAACCCGCCGCAACATTTTTCAACACTATTGGAAGCCAGAGATACCGTAAGTAAAAGCGGTAACAGTAAAAGAATGAAAGGAAAACTTCAACAAAACCATAACTTAAATATTGCCAAGAAATCATTGGGTAGTGAAGGCGTGAAACATCGAAATAAATCAGAAATCATTTTACGGTATAAATGGTGGTAACTCATCTGCTTATCAGATGAAACAATTATATACACAGAAAGAACTTGACATTAAATCTATGAATATAAAGACGAAATATTTATTTTCGATCAGCTGCTGAAGACTCTTAGTAAAACTTGACAACTTAGTAAAACTGGCTAAATCTAGTAAAAGGACTTCAAAAACCTATGGAGTTTTCTAAATGTTATTTATCAAAATGAAATCAATCAGTGATTTCAAATTAAAGTTTATAAAAATACGAAAAGTTTACTTTTTCGGTTTGTCTAGTAATATATATCTTTTATTTTATTCATAATAATATCTTTTATACGCTCCGTTTGAGAGCTTTTTTATTTCCTCTATTCTTTGCAAGATGGGAGTTAATTTAAAACTTGGAATGAATTTATCTCGGTTTCTTTGTATAAGACCGGTATCGAACCAAATGAGCGATCTATTTTATTCTGTAAAATAACACAGTACAACACATGATTTTGATACTGAGAATTGTACTAGAAAGTTGCACCAAAAAGTTGACTGCATTAATAACACTGTGACACAAAATTGAACTTTTGGAATCGGAATGGGATAAAACCGAAAGGAAATGAAAGTTGACATTATGTATAACAAAACCCTCAAGGGATTTCTTAAGTTTAGTGCGAGATTTTTTTTTACACGCATTTGAAGTTGGTGATTTTTGAACGCTGGCTAACAAGAAAAATTCAATAAAAAAGTCATAAAATAATGCTATTTATCCCGGAAAGTTGTGGTATCTTTCTGTTTTTGGGGTCGAGGAATCCATTTTTGACATTTATTTTTATTTTTAAGCGCCGCTAGAGAGCGCTTTCGTACATTTTTTTGGATTAGATCGAATTTTTTGTCTTTCCACGCGATTTCAGCCGTAGATTAAGAGCTATCGAGCTGAAATTTGGTATGCGAGCTTCTATCCACCAAGCGGAGATTAAGTTCTAAGATGGGCATGATCGGACAATACCTACTCCCACCTCCCATACAAATTGTACCTTTTTTGAGGTCTGTCCCTGCGATTACAGCCGTAGATTAAGAGCTATCGAGCTGAAATTTGGTATGCTAGCTTCTATCCTCTAAGCGGAGATTAAGTTCTAAGATGGGCATGATCGGACAAAAACTACTCCCACCTCCCATACAAAATAACCCTTTTTGGGGATGTTCGTCTGTTTGTCTTCTCAATTACAGCCTTAGATTAAGAGCTATCGAGCTGAAACTTGGTACGCAAACTTCTAACCTCTTAGAGAAAGTTAAGTTCTAAGATGAGCATGATCGGACAAAAACTTCTCCTACCTCCAATGCAAACTTCCCATATTCTGGGGTTTGAGGAGTTTTTGTCTGAAATTGATCTTCTTAGAACTTAACTTTCCCTAAGAGGTTAGAAGTTTGCGTACCAAGTTTCAGCTCGATAGCTCTTAATCTAAGGCTGTAATTAAGAAGACAAACAGACGAACACCCCCAAATAGGGCAAGTTTGTATGGGAGGTGGTAGTACTTTTTGTTCGATCATGCCCATTTTAGAACTTAACCTTCGCTTAGGGAATAGAAGCTTGCATACCAAATTTCAGCTTGATAGCTCTTAATCTACGACTGTGACCGCAGGGACAGACCTCAAAAAAGGTACAATTTGTATGGGAGGTGGGAGTAGGTTTTGTCCGATCATGCCCATCTAAGCACCCAATCTCCGCTTGGTGGATAGAAGCTCGCATACTAAATTTCAGCTCGATAGCTCTTAATCTACGGCTGAAATCGCGTGGAAAGACAAAAAATTCGATCTAAACCAAAAAAATGTACGAAAGCGCCCTCTAGCGGCGCTTAAAAATAAATGTCAAAAATGGATTCCTCGACCCCAAAAACAGTAAGATACCACAACTTTCCGGGATAAATAGCATTGTTTTATGACTTTTTTATTGAATTTTTCTTGTTGGCCTGCGTTCAAAAATCACCAACTTCAAATGCGTGTAAAAAAAATCTCGCACTAAACTTAAGTAATCCCTTGAGGGTTTTGTTATATATAATGTCAACTTTCATTTAATTGTGGCTTAAACGTTATTATATCACAGTAGTCTATTTATTAAGGACATAGCATATGTTGTGACGATATGAAGTTTATCCATTCCAGAGCGTATGAGTTATGTAGAATTATATTTATTGCTCATACGTAAGTCCGTATATATGTTTTTACTCTAAAATTCACTGTTTTTGGAAGAAAAACTAAAATATGACCAGACTCCGCAATTTTATCCTTCACTGCCTGCGTTTTGTGTATCTGAGCATTATCTAGTATAAGCCACGCACCTGTGATAATGGATTCAGCTAATTTGTCGAAAAGTTCATCAAGAAAAGTTACAAAAATATTAATATTAACTGCGGAGTTTGCATCCGAGTTCATCTTCATATACAAATTTTATAAATAACTAGCGGACCCGGCGAACTTTGTCCCGCCACAATTAAAGCCTTCAGATAGACTCAGTTGAGAGTGATATGATAAACATTTTTTTTGGATTAGATTTCCGCCGCAAAAACAAATAATAAAAACTGGTCTCTAACACACGAAAAAGGAACG
>CAXIUB010000030.1:0-68434 GCA_964034835.1 Muscina levida | reverse complement strand
ACAAAATTACTCATTTACAAAATTACAAAATTACAAAATTACAAAATTACAAAATTACAAAATTACAAAATTACAAAATTACAAAATTACAAAATTACAAAATTACAAAATTACAAAATTACAAAATTACAAAATTACAAAATTACAAAATTACAAAACTACAAAATTACAAAACTACAAAATTACAAAATTAATTAACAAATTTTATATTTTAAATTTTTTTTTGTTTAAAAAAGTATAACTGGTGAAAATTCTACGCACAGTTTTTGTGTTCGTATGATAAACTTCTTCCAGCATGTTTGGTAAATGCAATAAGCAAACCACAAGGAAAACATAATCTCGTTTCATATCTCAGAGTTCCTCCTTTTGTCAACTAGAAAATATTTTCAGAAAACAAATGCATAAATCTGCATTTATGTAGTTGCTGCATTCAATGAATTTAAATATTTATACATTTAATGAATTTGAAGCTATGAAATACTCACCATTTTAAAAAACACTCTCTTTAAGGATTTAGGGGAAAAGAAAGTTTATTCGAATCTCTATCTCTTGTTTTCTAAATCTCAATGCTAAATATTATACACTTTGTAAGATACATGTCCCATTATAACAAGAGACAACAGAAAGTTGTCTATAAACTTTCCACTCCACTAAATTCCATCGTAGTCTCCATTGTTTCATTTTTTTCTGAGCGCATCATAAGTGTTTAACAAAACTGCTTGTTGTTTTTTGCTTCCTCCTTTCCTTCTTCCTATCCCCTCAAAAAAAGGTTCCTATTCTACAGGAAGAAAAGTGAACGCTGAATACAAGAGTTCCGTTTTTCAGTTTTTGGTTAAACAAACAAAAAATTTTGGTGACGCTGATGGTGAAACAGATGACTCTTCTCTCACTTTAAAATTTAAATAAAAACCACAACATAAATCTGTTTTCCAGTTAGGTTATTTTTGGCTAAATTCACTTGAATTCAGTTAGGGGCGGAAATTTATCAGAGTATTTTCACAGTTTTCAACAGTTTTTGTTGGCTGCTGTAGCATAAACATTTTCAATTGCTGAAGCAGACTCTGACGACAATTTAATTTGTTGTGAACAGCTCACGTGGGTTATATACACGAGTTTTTGTTTGTGTTTCATATTTAGGAACAAATTTTCTAAATAATGATTAAATTTCAATAATCGTTTAATGGCTACAGAGGAATATTGTCATGTTTAATATCATTTTCGTCAATACAATAACATTTTTAAACAAATAGGGGCCATCAACCGTTATATACATTATTGTTAGTCACTTATTTTGCGAAGTTTGGTCTTGTAATATGGTATATAGGGCATAGAAAAACATGACGGAATTCGTTTTTACTTTTTTCCGCACCAAATGGAATTACTTTTGTTCGAAACCGATTTTTCGTTTTAAATTTTTTGTGATCTCAAAAATATAATAAACTAGTGGGCCCGGCAATGCTTCGCTATTGCATTTAAACTTGTAATATATTTCACATTTAGGTCTACAAAGTACTTTGAAAACGGTACTTAAGCTCGACAATGATATGTTAAAGGTTAACAAATTACGTGTTGTTGTTTTAAATTTTAAATATCATAGGCTCTATGACGAAAGTAAAAAGTTCATCAGCAAAGTCATATCTTTTACAAACCGGAAAAAAACCTTCCGTTTAAGATCAAAATTCAATGTAGTAGCGGTATACTAACTATCTCTTAGGGCGTAAAAAACACTGCTCCGCCTATTGACCGTAAATAAAAATTCCGTTTGAAGCTTCATGCCTTTAGCCATAAAAACCGCTTTTGTCATATCTTCTTCTCATATGGATCATGAATATTTCCGAATACTATCTTTGTATTGAACTCGTATTTCCATTCTATGAGATAATTCGGTCACCAACGTTTGACTTTACAAAGTGATGATATCACGCGCTGTATGGCATTTTACGCCGTCGTGTTGGAACCATTTCTACCATTTCTTCTACCAGTTGGATATATGAATATAGGCCAAGATCTTTCCTCAGCATTTGCAGAGACCAAGTTGCTGAGAACGGCGTCGGTTCGATAAATTCGAGTCCCCTGTCACACTTACGTCTACAGCGTTGATGGCTTATATTAGCTGCTCAGATGGATGAGTATATGCACCATAATCTTCAAAAGGGCAAACAGAACTCGAATTTTGAAAATAAATTTGCAAAATTTGTAAACGTTGTTCTTGTGTAGTCTTTACATGGTGATTTTTCAAAGAAAGTCTCAATGAAAGTCTATTACACTTCACACACCTCGCCTGAATGACGAATTGGTTGATCTAAAATGGCAACAAAAACGGTAAAAGGGGTTATGTTTGGTGTCAATTGTACATTAAAAATCCACATGAATCAAAATCCTAGCTGATACTTTTTTTAAGATAAAAGGATTTTTCGTTTATTTACTCCGTTTTGCGCTTCTTTTGGAAGTGACGTTCGCTGCCCCATAATTATTGAAAGCGTACAGACTTCAGCTTTAAGACACTTTTATCAAAATTTAAGTTTTCTGCACTAAATTAAGCTTTCCCAGCGCGAGCTAGGAATTCTTCAAGCAGGCAAATAATAATACATAAGTAATTTGAATTACAAATCGGTTAATTTCCTTAACTCGTAACTTTTTATTATATTTGGCGGTAGTATTTATCAGTCAGGTTACCTGAGTGAAATTTCTGTACTGGTTTCAATGGATTTAATTTTGTAATTTTTAGTATTATTTTGATTTTTTTTATTAAATAGATTTCTTTTATTAATGTATGTAGTAGATATAAAGATTGGTGTGAATTTAGTTGAAAAAGTCGTTGTTCTATATACGTATGATTAATATTAATTAAGCGTATTGAAAGGGCAGAGCACAGGTATAATTAATATTACTTTGATTTAGTCGTATCGAAATAAATAATTTTGTCTTCCTTGTTCTGCAAATACAAACGCCAACAAGTACTTTTACTTTACCAAAAGTACTTTTTGGTACAACAAATTCACTCTTTGGTGTAATAAAAGTATTTTTTGGAAGAACAAAAGTACTTGTCAGTACAATAAAAGTATTTTTCGGTACAACAAATATTCATTTTGGTGCAACAAAATAACTTTTGATACACTAAAAATTAATTTTGATGCAATACAAATATTGTGGGTACAATAAAAGTATTTTTGGTATAAAGAACGTCTTTATTGGTACAATTAAAATACTATCTGGTACAACAGAAGTACTTTTTACTACAATAAATGTACTTAGTAACAAAAGCGGCTGACGTGGCTAAGCTCCCTTACACCCAGTGCAACCAATAAACTAAAAAACTAGTACAGAAACTGCAGTCAGGTAAACTGACTGATAAATACCATCACCCAATATAAGATATTGTTGGAGTCTTGAGTTATTGAAATTAATAGATTTTTAATTAAAATTAAATTACTTATGTATAATTTTTCCCCTGCTTGTATTGCAAAATCGTCCAAAACTTTACTTATTTGAGTAGGAGGTATAGGTGCCGGATTGGAATTTATGTGAGAAAAAAATTTAATTTTGATAGGGGGTAGGTACCAAAAGGGGTGAACCGATAAAATCCATATTCATTCCTGACTCAAATTTTCATACGTACAACTTACGAAAAATTTGAGTGAATTCACTGTACTTACAAAAAAAGACTAATTTTCATTACCCCTCAAATGTCCGTTTGGAAGTTATGGGAGAAATATTATATTTCCAAAAACAGGTCATTTTTCATGGGATTTACCAGAAGGGATAATTTGACTGAATTCAGTGTACTTACAAACAAGATATGTTTGTAAGACTATGGGAGTGAGTTCGGTCATTTGTATGGGAGGTACCAGAAGAGGTATGGCAAAGGTTTCTATTTTCTTAGGGTTTGTCTACTTTTTCAAGATAAATAGACTGACTTTGGAAGTTATGAAAGATATATAATAGGTTGATTCTTATTTGGCAAAAAAAAAATGTTTTTGGAATTTTCCATGGGCCAAGTAAAAATTTTATTAAGACTTATAAAAAAATTCTATGTGAATTTTTTTAATTTTTTTCTTAAAGGTTTAGGGGTCGCTACCGGGGTTCGAAATTCAAAATTTTACCGTCATCCTGAGGGATAAGTTGGATAACTCGAGTAAACCTTAACTGATCCTTATGAAAATTTTTCAGTATTAATAACTTCCATAACGAAGTAATGGAATTGTAAATGGGCAGAATTGCCCAACCCCTTCTGGTACCTCCCATACAAAATTACCTATTTATTGATAATTAATATTTCTCCCATAACTTTCAAACGGGCAGATGGATGGCATTTAAACTTTGTCAGTTTAATTAACTTTTTAATAACAGGTAAACCCCCAGAAAATCAAAACCTTTGTCACACCCCTTCTGGTACCTCCCATACAAATGACCGAATTAACCCCCACATTTTTACCTACATATATTTTTAGTAACAATACTGAATTCAATAAAATTTTGTGTGAGATGAACACATGCAAAAATTTGACTCGTGAGTGAATATGGACTATATCGGCCAACCCCTTCTGGTACCACCCATACAAAATTACCTATTTTTAGACAAATAATTTTCTACCAATAATTTCCACACGGACAGCTGGATGGCATTGGACTGGATGGATATTGTAAAATATTATTTACACATGGTAGATTTTTTTGGATCTGAATATTTTTTTTCTAAATTCTTTCACCAGTAATAATAGGAACTGCTTCTGTTCTCCATAATGTGTATGCAATTTATTGTATTCCTGCATCAAGGCCACTCCGTGTTCAGCAATATCATTAACAACCTTCAACCTAGACCGAACTAATTCTTTACTTAATTTAAAGTCTGCATCTTGCTCCCAATCTTCAACATTTTTTTTAGGAAACCCGATTTAATACCCGTTATGCTGAAAAATCTAAGAGTATTGTTGGATACAAAATGCTCAAGACTTTTGGAATGTAGTAGGTTTCCATCCACTGTAACTCGTTTTTCTGGATGATCTACTCCTTCTATGTTTAAAGCATTTACCATCTTCTTCTTTATTTCATGAGAAATTTTGTCATCAAAAATGCAAATCCAACTAGCTCTTCCTAAAAATACCAAAGATGACCTAGAATTTTTTTAAAGCTATTGCCGCTGTCTCTTTATTAATTGTTGCATAAGACTTCAAGTCTTTTAATAACTGGTGGTCGTTTCTTGAAGCAGAAGGTCCAGAAGTGGATTCAAACCAATTTTTAAAGTAAATAAAACATCCTGTATTCCACATAATTCGCTTTCGTTTAACTTGAACTGCTCTCTGAATAAATATATTTTTAAGGAATATATTGCCTTAGCCTTCCATCTAGCACGGTGAAGACCTGCTGGTGCTCTGAAGAATATTTGTGTTTTTGGAACATCCCGCAGAATATTATTGTCAGCTTAAGTAGCTCGTTGTAGTCCTCTCGTGGCTGAAACTCTTTAAGCTGATTTTCGGCAAAACAAATAGCATTCGCAGAATTCTTTACTTTGGTTAATATGAGATCATCCGATATGCCAGGTTCAAAATTGGAATGATCAATTTTTGTCCAGGCATTTTGTAACCTCTTAAAAAGTTATATTTCAGGACCGGTTGATATTCCCGAAATACAATGTATAAGTCATATTTTATGACTTCTACGTTTAAAACTGCGCATTCTTTTGTACGTCTTAACAAAATTTTAAGTTAACCTATGAAAAAAATCAAAATTTTCTGTCAAATAAGTAGCATAAATATGTAAAACTATGAGGGTGAATTCGGTCATTTGTATGGGAGGTACCAGAAGGGGTGTGACAAAGGTTTCGATTTTCTAGGGGTTTATCTGTTATTACAAGGTAATTAAACTGACATAGTTTAAATGGCATCCAGCTGTACGTTTGGAAATTATTGGTAAAAAATAATTTGTCTAAAAATAGGTAATTTTGTATGGGAGGTACCAGAAGGGGTTGCCCAATATAGTCCATATTCACTCACGAGTCAAATTTTTGCACGTGTTCATCTCACACAAAATTTTATTGAATTCAGTATTTTTACTAAAAAGATATGTAGGTAAAAATTGGGGGTTAATTCGGTCATTTGTATGGGAGGTACCAGAAGAGGTGTGACAAAGGTTTTGATTTTCTGGGGGTTTATCTGCTATTACAAGGTAATTAAACTGACAAAGTTTAAATGCCATGCAGCTGTCCGTTTGGAAATTATTGGTAAAAAATAATTTGTCCAAAAATAGGTAATTTTGTATGGGAGGTACCAGAAGGGGTTGGCCTATATAGTCCATAGCCACTCACGAGTCAAATTTTGGCATGTGTTCATCTCACAAAAAATTTTATTGAATTCAGTATTTTTACTAAAAAGATATGTAGGTAAAAATATGGGGGTTAATTCGGTCATTTGTATGGGAGGTACCAGAAGGGGTGTGACAAAGGTTTTGATTTTCTGGGAGTTTATCTGTTATTAAAAGGTAATTAAACTGACCAAGTTTAAATGCCATCCATCTGCCCGTTTGAAAGTTATGGGAGAAATATTAATTATCAAAAAATAGGTAATTTTGTATGGGAGGTACCAGAAGGGGTGGGGCAATTCTGCCCATTTACAATTCCATTACTTCTTTATGGAAATTATTAATACTGAAAAATTGTCATAAGGATCAGTTAAGGTTTACTCGAGTTATTCAGATTATCCCTCGGGATGACGGTAAAATTTTGAATTTCGAACCCCGGTAGCGACCCCTAAACCTTTAAGAAAAAAATTAAAAAAATTCACATAGAGTTTTTTTGTACGTCTTAATAAAATTTTAACTTGGCCTATGAAAAATTCCAAAAACATTTTTTAAGACTCACCCTAATATATAAATTATCCAAAAATAGGTAATTTTGCATGGGACTAGCCATCCAGCAAGCCAGCCGGCTAGCCAGCCAGACAGCCAGACAGACGGACATAGCTCAATCGTCTTAAAAAGTCCTGAAACGAATTTGGTCTTAAGATACTTGTGGTCTAACTCGTCTTCTTCAATGCGTTACACTTTTTGTAACATTACCCTTAGGGATGAGGGTATATATCATTTGCTACGAAAAAAGTGTAACGCATTAAAGGAGACGAGTTAGACGCCAATAATCTTTAGACCAAATTCGTTTCTGGACTTTTTAAGACGATTGAGCTATGTCGGTCTGTCTGGTGCGTGGCTGGCTGACTGGCTAGATGGATGGCTTGATGGCTGGTCAGCAGGATAACTCGAGTAAACCTTAACGGATCGGTATGAAAATTTACCAGTATTAATATTTTTCATAACGAACTTATGGGATTGTAAATGGGCAAAATAGCCCCTCCCCTTTTGGTACCTCCCATACAAAATAATCTATTTTTTGATAATTTATATATCTTTTATAGCTTCCAAACGGACGATCGTAGGATATTTAAATTTGGTCAGTAGACAAATTCTAAGAAAATCGTAACTTTGCTATACCTCTTCTGGTACCTCCCATACAAATGACCTAATTGACCGTTATAGTTTTACATACATATCATTTTTGTTAGTAAACTGAATTTACTCAAATTTTGAGTATGATGTTCACTTGTGAAAATGGGACTCAGGAATGAATATGAACTATATCGGTTCACGCCTTCTGGTACCTCCCACACCAAATTACCTATTTTTTGGAAAATTTATATTTCTCCTATAACTTCCAAACGGACTCTTGGGGGGTAATGAAAATTGGTCGATTAATGTATGTTATTATAGGAGGCAAAACCCCATAAAACCTAACTATTTGACACACCCCTTCTGGCACCTCCCATATAAATGTCCGAACTCACCCCCCTAGTCTTGCAAACATATCTTTTTTGTAAGTACACTGAATTCAGTCAAAATATGCGTAATTTGTACGCTTATTAAAATATGAATCAGGAGTGAATATGGACTATATCGGGTCACCCCTTCTGGTACATCTCATACAAAATGACCTGTTTTTGGAAATATAATATTTCTCCCATAACTTAGTCGGTTAATTTATATTGTGATAGGAGGCGAAACCTCACAAAACCTAACTATTTGACACACCCCTTCTGGTACCTCCCATACAAAGAACCGAACTCACCCCATACATATCTTTTTTTGTAAGTACACTGAATTCAGTCAAATTTTTCGTAAGTTGTACGTATGAAAATTTAAGTCAGGAATGAATTTATCGGTTCATCCCTTTTGGTACCCCTCTATCAAAATTAAATTTTTTTGAGAAATTTATATTTCTCACATAAATTCCAAACCGGCACCTATACCTCCTACTCAACTAAGTAAAGTTTTGGACGATTTTGCAACACAAGCAGGGGAAAAATTATACATAAGTAATTTTATTTTAATTAAAAATCTATTAAATTCAATTACTCAAGACTCCAACAATATCTTATATTGGGTGATGGTATTTATCAGTCAGTTTACCTGACTGAAATTGCTGTACTGGTTTTCGTATTAAATGATATATAGCCTCATCCCTAAGGTTGATGGTATAAAAAAAACATATACCTCTCGGGAACCTCAGCACATAAAGAAAATTTGTATTGAAATAAAACTAAGTAGCAAAAAAAAAATATTAAATAAATAATTCTTTTTAAACTAATACAAAATTTTGTGCAATTCACTTTCCCTTACAACTTTATTAAACAGTTCACAATATTTAAGCATTAATAATTACTCGCAACCTACTTGAGCGTAGGCTATAAGAGTAAATCACATCCACATAATACTCATAATCAATAAACCGCAATAACATTTTTACTCAGTAGGTAGTTGGCATTATAACTAACAACCAACCAACCACATGTGTGATATAATTATGGTAATATGTGTTACTGTTTTGTCATTGCAGTGGCGGCAAAGGAAAGGCTCAAAGCTCATAAGGTATTGGTGTATGGTTCCTGTGATAGTCACCGTTGTGTTAAGTTCCTACTATCTTCATCTGTATTTTATTCAAGTACATATGAACTTTTTGTTCCATTAGAGGGCATTTTTGTTTGATACCATAACAAAAAAGACCTTCTTCCAGGCTTTTCTAAGATATGGAGTCCAATGCTGGAAACAAAAAATACAAAATCATTTGTTTCCATATATGTGAATACATTTTATACCCACTCCAAACCCTTCGATTAGAACTGTATGCAACATAGTTAACATAAAACACACTTGGGAAATGGAAGGGACAAACCACAGCCCATTAAAGTCAGGGCTGCTACAAATAGAATAAGGTCGTTTACAAGATGAACTGTAATACATAGCAATATTGAATAAATCTCTGATTTTACATTAATAAAACAATTTAAATATATTATTTATGGCCTCTGAATTCAAAGGTCAATTGGTGGTCTATTACATAAAGTGGGCTAGAATGTGAAGTCTTAATGTAAAATGTTTCATCGATTGGTTCATGAATATAATTATTCATATTACTGTTAGTCAATTTTAATATGGGCATTACGTCGATTTGTTTTTCACATAAATGAAGTAATTTTTTTTTTAGGAAAACCACATTTTCGAATTTTTGTAAAAGATTTGATACGATATTAATATTCTGATATGAGTACTACCTTAAACCTCTGCAAATGTTGTTTTTAGCAACGAACTCTTCTTAGGCTCATGACGGTATTTTGAATTTTCTTAAAGATAATCGCTGCAACAATGCCGACAACGTAAGAATGCCACTTTGTAGCCATGTACCCACATGGTGCTATGACATAACAAACTAAAATTTTGTCAGACAATTTCCCATTGTTTTGGTGATAAAGAAGAGGAAATTACTTAATACATTTCTGGAATACAACATTGTTAATTACAATGACTTCATTTTCTATGCCTATGTTGTAAATTTCCTTGTATAGTTTTCAATTATTCTCTTGTTTTCAAAACATATTACTACAATTTTTGGCAAAGCTGTTGGCTGCCTTTTATATAACTACTACCGTGAATCATAACTAACATTGAATATACCCATAGGCAAAACAGCTTGAGTCTACTAAACACTTTACTTTTATATTGCCTCTTATCTTAATGAATGATGATGCCGTCAAAGATGATTTTGTTTTACGCAGAATGTTGCAGATAGGAAATTTCTGCGATAATGTAGAATTTACGAAGTTAAATCAGCTTTACTCTGTATGGGGTGCACAGTAGGTTGATTCTTATTTGGCAAAAAAAAATGATTTTGGAATTTTTCATGGGCCAAGTTAAAATTTTATTAAGACGTATAAAAAAATTCTATGTGAATTTTTTTAATTTTTTTCTTAAAGGTTTAGGGGTCGCTACCGGGGTTCGAAATTCAAAATTTTACCGTCATCCTGAGGGATAAGCTGAATAACTCGAGTAAACCTTAACTGATCCTTATGAAAATTTTTCAGTATTAATAATTTCCAAAACGAAGTAATGGAATTGTAAATGGGCAGAATTGCCCCACCCCTTCTGGTACCTCCCATACAAAATTACCTATTTTATCATTCATAATATTTCTCCCATAACTTTCAAACGGGCAGATGGGTGGCATTTAAACTTGGTCAGTTTAATTACCTTTTAATAACAGATAAACTCCCAGAAAATCAAAACCTTTGTCACACCCCTTCTGGTACCTCCCATACAAATGACCGAATTAACCCCCATATTTTAACCTACATATCTTTTTAGTAAAAATACTGAATTCAATAAAATTTTGTGTGAGATGAACACATGCCAAAATTTGACTCGTGAGTGACTATGGACTATATAGTCCAACCCCTTCTGGTACCTCCCATACAAAATTACCTATTTTTAGACAAATAATTTTTTACCAATAAATTCCAAACGGACAGCTGGATGGCATTAAAACTTGGCCAGTTTAATTACCTTGTAATAGCAGATAAACCCCCAGAAAATCAAAACCTTTGTCACACCCCTTCTGGTACCTCCCATACAAATGATCGAATTAACCCCCATATTTTTACCTATATATATTTTTAGTAAAAATACTGAATTCAATAAAATTTTGTGTGAGAGGAACACATGCCAAAATTTGACTCGTAAGTGGATATGGACAATATCGACAAACCCCTTCTGGGACCTCCCATACAAAATTACCTATTTTTAGACAAAATATTTTTTACCAATAATTTCCAAATGGACAGCTGGATGGCATTTAAACTTGGTCAGTTTAATAACCTTGTAATAACAGATAAACCCCCAGAAAATCAAAACCTTTGTCACACTCCTTCTGGTACCTCCCATACAAATGGCCGAATTAACCCCTATATTTTTACATACATTTATTTGTAAGTATGCTGAATTCATTCATATTTTGCTAAAGATATACGCTTATTGTAATTTTACTAATGCTTATCTTAAATAAAAATCTAGTTTAATGAATGTTATTAGATATTCAAAATAGATAATGCAACGCTATTGTCTTGCCCCCCTCCACTAATTTGCAGTCCAACTTAGAAATTTTTACAGTACAGTTAATAAGAAATGATTTATTTCAAATTTGTTCATCAGTTTTTGTTGTATTATTATTATTAAAAAAGGTACATTTCGAAAATAAAAATTAAATTTTTTTGGATCTAAATATTTTTTTTTGCTTCTGTTCTTCATTATGTGTATGCAATTTATTGTATTCCTGCATCAAGGCGACTCCGTGTTCAGCAATATCATTAACAACCTTCAACCTAGACCGAACTAATTCTTTACTTAATTTTAAGTCTGCATCTTGCTCCCAATCTTCAACATTTTTTTTTAGAAAACCCGATTTAATACCCGTTATGCTGAAAAATCTAAGAGTATTGTTGGATACAAAATGCTCAAGACTTTTGGAATGTAGTAGTTTTCCATCCACTGTAACTCTTTTTCTGAATGATCTACTCCTTCTATGTTTAAAGCATTAACCATCTTCTTCTTAATGTCATGAGAAACTTTGTCATCAAAAATGCAAATCCAACTAGCTCTTTCTAAAAATACCAGATATGACCTAGAACTTTTTTTTAATGTTATTGCCGCTGTCTCTTTTTTAATTGTTGCATAAGACTTCAAGTCTTTTAATAACTGGAGGTCATTTCTTGAAGCAGAAGGTCCAGAAGTGGATTCAAACCAATACTTAAGGTAAATATTAATTATAAAAATGCAAACATCCTGTATTCCACATAATTCGCTTTCGTTTAACTTGAACTGCTCTCTGAATAAATATATTTTTAAGGAATATATTGCCTTAGCCTTTCATCTAGCACGGTGAAGACCTGCTGGTGCTCTGAAGAATATTTGTGTTTTTGGATCATCCCGCAGAATATTATCGTCAGCTTATGTAGCTCTTTGTAGTCCTCTCGTGGCTGAAACTCTTTAAGCTGATTTTCGGCAAAACAAATAGCATTCGCAGAATTCTTTACTTGTCTTAATATGAGATCATCCGATACGCCAGGTTTAAAATTGGAATGATCAATTTTTGTCCAGGCATTTTGTAACCTCTTAAAAAGTTATATTTCAGGACCGGTTGGTATTCCCGAAATACAATGCATAAGTCATATTAAATGACTTCTACGTTTAAAACTACGCATTCTTTTGTATGTCTTAACAAAATTTTAAGTTAACCTATGAAAAAAATCAAAATTTTCTGTCAAATAAGTAGCATAAATATGTAAACCTATGAGGGTGAATTCGGTCATTTGTATAGGAGGTACCAGAAGGGGTGTGACAAAGGTTTCGATTTTCTGGGGGTTTATCTGTTATTACAAGGTAATTAAACTGACAAAGTTTAAATGCCATCCAGCTGTCCGTTTGGGAATTATTGGTAAAAAATAATTTGTCTAAAAATAGGTAATTTTGTATGGGATGTACCAGAAGGGGTTGGCCGATATAGTCCATATTTACTCACGAGTCAAATTTTTGCATGTGTTCATCTCACACAAAATTTTATTTAATTCAGTATTGTTGCTAAAAAGATATGTAGGTATAAATGTGGGGGTTAATTCGGTCATTTGTATGGGAGGTACCAGAAGGGGTGTGACAAAGGTTTCGATTTTCTGGAGGTTAATCTGCTATTACAAGGTAATTAAACTGACAAAGTTTAAATGCCATCCAGCTGTCCGTTTGGGAATTATTGGTAAAAAATAATTTGTCTAAAAATAGGTAATTTTGTATGGGAGGTACCAGAAGGGGTTGGCCGATATAGTCCATATTCACTCACGAGTCAAATTTTGGCATGTGTTCATCTCACACAACATTTTATTGAATTCAGTATTTTTACTAAAAAGATATGTAGGTAAAAATGTGGGGGTTAATTCGGTCATTTGTATGGGAGGTACCAGAAGGGGTGTGACAAAGGTTTTGATTTTCCGAGGGTTATTAAACTGACCAAATTTAAATGCCATCCAGCTGGGAGAAATAATATGGGAGAAATAATAATTATCAAAAAATAGGTAATTTTGTATGGGAGGTACCAGAAGGGGTGGGGCAATTCTGCCCATTTACAATTCCATTACTTCCTTATGGAAAATATTTATACTAAAAGTTTTTCATAAGGATCAGTTAAGGTTTACTCGAGTTATTCAGCTTATCCCTCAGGATGACGGTTAAATTTTGAATTTCGAACCCCGGTAGCGACCCCTAAACCTTTAAGAAAAAAATTAAAAAAATTCACATAGAGTTTTTTTCTACGTCTTAATAAAATTTTAACTTGGCCCATGAAAAATTCCAAAAACATTTTTTAAGGCTCACCCTAGTGCACAGCAATAGATTATTTTTGCAATCAAGTTTTCTTTTTTAATTTAAATATATTTTATTACATTTTTTTAATTTTTTTAATATAAAAGTTAGTTAATTTATAAATAAAACGAGGCATAACCACTTGCATGCTATCCACTATATAAAAATTTTACTATTCTAGAAATTTTCTTAGTTAGGAAAGCAATAAAATGAAAGAGTTTTGTTAAATTCTTGTAAATAGTTTTAGAGTGCATACATAACACACACCCACATATTAAGGATATTATATCTAAAGCCGAAATTTTAAATTTAGAAGTTTTAAACTCACAACCATGGTCCATCGGGTGCCCACCGTCATTTCTTAAGAGGAAATTTGGTATAAACTCACGATCATAGTCCATCGGGTACCAACGACCATGCTGTGGTCCATGGTAGGCAACCATAGGGACAATTAGTTTTAAATTGAAAATGTATTATACTTGTGCTTTATCTGCTGCAGAATGATATTATTATTGTAGTTAAATAGAAAATAATTTGTGAAAGCCTTATCAAAGTCCTGTAAGCAGATTATGAGTCTATATGCCATAGACAGACACACATATGGTATTAAATTTGTTAAAACAAAAATTTTAAATTGGCTGAATCGAATTTAACATTAGATCCAAAACAAAATGTCAAGCAGCGCTCGGTAATAAGTAAATTGAAATTGTATCATATAAATTTCTAACTTGAACCATTTACTGTTGATAAATAATACTACCATAGAAACCTTTTTACCTAGGTAGGTATTAATTTGGCAAAGTGTTGTGAAAGTGCTGTGAATAGTTTAGAAGTCTTTTAATGTCCCAAAAAGTTAAGAATATTGCTATTTTTGTATCAAAGAGTACTTTCGTATTACCAGAAAATAATTATTTAAAGCAAAAAATACTTTAATTGTACTAAAAAGCTAATTTGTTGTACCAAATTTACTCTATTTGTATTAAAATGTACTCAAATGATACCAAAAAGTATTTTTATTGTCCCGTAAAGTAAAGCATATTAATATTGTTGTATCAAAATGTACCTTATTGTATCGAAGAGTACTTTTGTATTACTAAAAATTACTTTTTACTGCAAAAAGTATTTTAATTGTACTTAAAAGCAAATCTATTGTATAAAAAGTACTTTTAAAGTACCAAAATTTACTTTATTTGTACCAAAATATACTTTTATTTTCCCGAAAAGTTAAGAAAAATACACTTATATTGTACCAAACAGTACTTGTATTGTCCCGAAAAGTGAAGATTGTCGTATCAAAAAGTACCTTTATTGTATCAATGAGTACTTTTGTGTTACAGGAAAAATTACTCTTATTGTACTCAAAATGACTTTTATTGTACCAAAAAGTACTTTAATTGCACCAAAAATTACTTTTATTGTATCAAACGGCTCCACGAAAAGCCCCCCAATGAAATAACGCCCAGGAAATAACCCCCAATGAAATAAACCCCAAAAAATTGGAAATAACACTCAAAAACAGTGAATAAATGATGAATAAATGAAATTAACCCCAAAGCGAAAACGAAACAACCCCCAATATTTGGGAGTTATTTCATATGAAATAACACCCAATGATGAAAATGAAATAACCCCCAATGAAATAAACCCCATCAGCAACAAAAATGAAATTATGCCCAAAATTCATAAAAGAGCCAGTTTCACCAAGGATTTCATAAAGTCAATATGAACCAAAAGCAAAGTCGCAAAATTATTGAAATGAATCGTGTGGATCGTAGATCGTTGTAGCCCTGCTCTATTTTTGCAGTTCGGAAGACAATTTGCCTTTTACGTTTGGCCTTTACACAACCACCTTCAGTTTTCACAAGCAAATCAAACTCTCTGCATTTATTGAATTCTTCCTTTTGAAGAACTCTTACAAATTTAAAAAATTCCATTCTTAGTGTGTACTAATCGAATTCTGCAAATGAAAAAATGCTCGGTGCATTTTGTTGATTTTCTATCCGTCAATATGAACACAAATGGAAATATCTGTAAACATTTAAAAGATATTGTAATATATTCACATGCTAAAAGTTTTCTTGTAAAAGGCCTATTTTTATATTATTATATAATTATAACCCCTAAAACCAACAGCTTTGAAAATGAAATAACCCCCGAATAAAAAATTAAATTACACCCAAATTATTCACGATATGAAACAATCCCCAAATTTAAAAAATTGGTTGGGTGTTATTTCGTTGGAGATTATTTCATAATTTAAAAACCCCAAATGAGGAATGAAATAATTCCCAAAGAAAAATGAAAAACGGCCCAAAAAAATGTATGAAAAAAATTTGGGAAATATTTCATTTCTCGTTTGGGCGTTATTTCATTGGGGGGCTTTTCGTAGAGCCGTATCAAACAATGGCTCCACGAAAAGCCCCCCAATGAAATAACACCCAAACGAGAAATGAAATATTCCCCAAATTTTTTTCATACATTTTTGGGTGTTATTTCATATGAAATAAATCCCAATTTTTTTGGGCAATTTTTCATTTTTCTTTGGGAATTATTTCATTCTTCATTTGGGGTTTTCAAATTATGAAATAATCTCCAATGAAATAACACCCAACCAATTTTTTAAATTTGGGGATTGTTTCATATCGTGTATAATTTGGGTGTTATTTCATTTTTTATTCGGGGGTTGTTTCATTTTAAAGTTGTTGGTTTTAAGGGGTTACAATTATATAATTATATTAAAATAGGCCTTTTACAAGAAAATTTTTAGCCTGTAAATATATGACAATATCTTTTGAATGTTTACAGATATTTCCATTTATGTTCATACTGACGGATAGAAAATCAACAAAATGCTAAATTTGATTAGCACACACTAGGAATGGATTTTTATACCATCACCCGTAGGGATGAAGGTATATATCATTTGATACGACCCAAATGTGTAACACATAGAAGGAGTCACTTTAGACCCTAGGTTTCTTTGAACCAAATTCGATTCATGACTTTTTAAGTCGTTTGAGCCATGTCCGTCTGTCTGTCTGTCTGTCTGTCTGTCTGTCTGTCTGTCTGTCTGTCGGGTGGCTGTCCGGCTGGTTCGCACGATAACTTTCGAAAGACGCAACCAAATGTTTTGAAATTTTGCACGAGTTATTATTTTCTCAAAACTACTTACGGTATTGCAAATGGGCTACATGGCCCCGCCCCTTCTGGTACCTCCCATACAAATACATCATTCCGCCCACTTTAGAAATCGAGTAATAATATCAATACACCCTAAGGGATCGTCCCCAAATTCTGTATTTAGTAAAGCTATAACAGGATAAAGTTTTGGAAAAAATTTTGAAAGCCTAGCCACGCCCGTTCTGGTACCTCCCATACAAATCTACCTTTCCGCCCACTATAGAGATGGAGAAATAATATCAATAAATTAAACGTGATCGTACCCAAATTCTATTTTGAGTAAAGCTATAACAAGATAAAGTTTTAGAGAAAAAAATTGGAAGTCTATTCACGCCCCATCTGGTACCTCCCATACACATCTGGTACCGCCCACTTTAGAAATCGATTAATATTATTAAAAGACCTAACGCGATCGTGCCCAAATTCTGTATTTGGTAAAGTTTAAGCAGGATAAAGTTTTGGAGAAAAAAT
This sequence comes from Muscina levida, assembly GCA_964034835.1. Lineage (NCBI taxonomy): Eukaryota > Metazoa > Arthropoda > Insecta > Diptera > Muscidae > Muscina > Muscina levida. The sequence continues at coordinate 51,064 of CAXIUB010000030.1, read as the reverse complement.
CTGGAAGTCTAGACACGCCCCTTCTGGTACCTCCCATACAAATGTACCACTCCGCCCACTTTAGAAATAGGGTAATAATATCAATACACTCGACACGATCGTGACCAAATTCTGTATTTTGTTATATTATAACAGGACAAAAATTTGGAGAAAAAATTGGAAGTCTAGACACGCCCCTTATGGTACCTCCCATACAAATGTACCTTTCCGCCCACTTTTGGGATTTAGTAATAATATCAGTACACCCAACGCAATCGTGCGCAAATTCTGTATTTAGTAAAGCTATAACAGGATAAAGTTATGGAGAATAAATCTGGAGCCTAAACACACCCCTTCACGTACCTCCCATATAAATGTACCACTCCGCCCAATTTCGAAATCGAGTAATAATATCAATAAAATAGAAAATTATTTGTTTTACTGAGGGTAAGGGTAAATGTAAGTCGGGTTGCCCGACTGAAACTTTCTAACTGGTTTTAATTACAAATCGATTATTTTCAATAACTCAAGACTTAAACAATATATTATATTGGGTGATGGTATTTATCAGTCAGTTTAACTGACTGAAATTTCTGTACTGGTTTTTTTTAAATTTGTAAGAGTTCTTCAAAAGGAAGAATTCAATAAGAGCAGAGAGTTTGATTTGCTTGTGAACACTGGAGGTGGTTGTGTAAAAGCCAAACGTAAAAGGCAAATTGTCTTCCGAACTGCAAAAATAGAGCAGGGCTACAATGATCTACTATCCACACGATTCATTTCAATAATTTTGCGACTTTGTTAATGGTCCATATTGACTTCGTGAAATCTTTGTGAAACTGAATTTTATGAATTTTGGGCATAATTTCATTTTTGTTGCTGATGGGGTTTATTTCATTGGGGGTTATTTCATTTTCATCATTGGGTGTTATTTCATATGAAATAACTCCCAAATATTGGGGGTTGTTTCGTTTTCGCTTTGGTGTTTATTTCATTTATTTTTGGATGTTATTTCATTCACTGTTTTTGGGTGTTATTTCCAATTTTTTGGGGTTTATTTCATTGGGGGTTATTTCCTGGGGATTATTTCATTGGGGGGCTTTTCGTGGAGCCTCAAACAATACTCTTTCTGTACAAAAGATTACATTTGTTGCACCAAAATATACTTTTACTGTATCCAAAAGTACATTTTGTGTTACAAAAGATAAAGTTATTGTGCCAAAGTTATTGTACTGACAAAGAACATTTTGGTTGAAAATATAAAATATTTAAAGTACACCTCGACTAACTGTTTTAAGAAAAGTAATGCTTTTTTCCCGTCTTATGTGAGCAGTCGTTACTAAGTTGTTTTGAAATATTTTTGAATTTTGTAAATTTCAATGTTTCATAATATGGAAATCACAATAACAATACAATAACTTGTACGACATCTACTGTAGAATAATTTAATTAACCTTTTTATTTCAGCAGATCGTAACACAATAAAGTTGTATACAACTTGTTCTAATAGTTTCTGCATCTATGAGCAACATATAGACAATCGTCACTTACGAATTCAATTTCATTACGGACTGATAGAATTTGGGAAATTTCCCCAATTGTATTTGCACTTTGAATATTCCCAAAATATTTGGAATTCATAGTTTCATCATTTTTTGTTCCCTTTATTGTCTTTTTTATCTGAATATAGTATTTCTTAACTTTACATACTGTTGTTATCAAGGTGATATAGGAAGTTGTTGTCGTTTACTTATAGGGTATACTATGTGTATATCGCTATCGTAAAGTTTTTGTACTATATACATATGACGTAGAAGACATTTTAATATGGGATGTACGTATAAGCTACTAATTTAACACTTTGTAATGTAGCGTATACGCTTCTTAGCACATATCTACCATAGTTTGTTTTTTGTATATGGAGGGTGTAATAATAACTATTGTAGTAAGATATAAACAAAAACAAGTGTCGTTGTTCGATCATACATATATTGCTGTATAAAAAATGTATTTTCTCAGCACTAGTAATTAAAATTCGTTCCTTTTAATCCTAGTAAAACAAAAACCGTTTGCTCTTTGTTCGCCATATTTCTTCAGTTTCCTCATACGGCTTATGAGCTAATGTAAAGACTCTATGTCACCAACCCTACAGATTATTTTTAGAGAAAATTTTTTTAACCTAGTGATATTAATATCCACAACTGTTTTTGCAACAAAAATAGAGTCGGTTACCTAATGTGGAATGCTCACAATGGAACTCGTTGTGAACAAAGTAACTAGAAATAAATTCTTTAGAATAATGAGTTTTTATTAAGAGGCGTCTATACAATTTTAGCAGTACTTCTAAAGGATAAGTTAATTCTTTTTCCTTTATTTTCTAACCGCTGTAAAAATTATAAATATAAAATTAACATAAATTGAGTACTTCTAGTTTTCTTATAACTGACATCATTTATAACTTTTATTCTTGCCTTTGCACTCCTGTAGCTCAAAGAGTTTACACACATACATCGTACAAGATCAATGAGTGACAATTGAAAACAAAATAAAATCAGTAAGAAAATTTTAGTCGGGCAACCCGACTTACATATACCATCACCCTTAGTACAACAAAAAATTTTCTATTATACTAATATTATTACTCGATTTCTAAAGTGGGTGGAGGGGTACATTTGTATGGGAGGTACCAGAAGGGGCTTGTCTAGACTTCCAGATTATTTCTCCCAAAACTTTATCCTGTTATAGCTTTTCTAAATGCAGAATTTGGGCACGATCGCGTTAGGTATATTAATAATATTAATCGATTTCTAAAGTGGGCGGTACCAGATGGATATGGAAGATACCAGATGGGGCGTGGCTAAACTTCCAATTTTTTTCTCAAAAACTTTATCCTGTTAAAGCATTTCTAAATAAAGAATTTGGGTACGATCACGTTGAATTTATAGACATTATTACTCCATCTCTGTAGTGGGCGGAAAGGTACATTTGTATGGGAGGTACCAGAAGGGTCTGGTCTAGACTTCCAGATTATTTCTCCCAAAACTTTATCCTGTTATAGCTTTTCTAAATGCAGAATTTGGGCACGATCGCGTTAGGTATATTAATAATATTAATCGATTTCTAAAGTGGGCGGTACCAGATGGGTATGGGAGGTACCAGATGGGGCGTGGCTAGACTTCCAATTTTTTTCTCAAAAACTTTATCCTATTAAAGCATTTCTAAATAAAGAATTTGGGTACGATCACGTTGAATTTATAGACATTATTACTCCATCTCTGTAGTGGGCGGAAAGGTACATTTGTATGGGAGGTTCCAGAAGGGGCGTGGCAAGACTTCCAAATTTTTTTTCCAAAACTTTATCCTGTTATAGCTTTACAAAATACAGAATTTGGATACGATCACGTTGGGTGTATTGATATTATTACTCAATTTCTAAAGTGGGCGTAATGATGCATTTGTATGGGAGGTACCAGAAGGTGCGGGGCCATGTAGCCCATTTACAATACCGTAAGTAGTTTTGAGAAAATATTAACTCCTGCAAAATTTCAAAACATTTGGTTGCGTTTTTCGAAAGTTATCGTGCGCACCAGCCGGACAGACACACAGACGGACATGGCTCAAACGACTCAAAAAATCATGAATCGAATTTGGTTCAAAGATACCTAGGGTCTTAAGTGACTCCTTCTATGTGTTACACTTGTGGGTCGTATCAAATGATATATACCCTCATCCCTAAGGGTGATGGTATAAATAGATAACTCCTTAGTGTTTTTAATTGCAAAGGGTCAGAAAAGCTATAAACTTATCTTACATATGACATGAATTGCATACAAGTTTTACAGAAATGACTTGCAGAAATAACGAAGATAATTGAAAATATAGCAATGCATAACATAAGCTAAGATTTGTTACGTGCCGCAAAAGCACTAGGGTAATTCGGCTCGTGACTAGCTCGGTCGGCTTTTCGTCGGGTGTGAATCCCAACCCATTACCCTAGCCGGACGGACGTTACAAATAAAGTTGAACACAAACACAAACACTTGAACACAAACATAGAACATCGAGAGTGAGAGGAAGATGTTGCCTCTAACCGCCCTTTCCCTACCTTGGTCCCGAAGATGACCCTTCCTTCGCTGGGACCCCTTAAACCCGCTCGCACCTCTCCTTACCTTTTCACATTACCACCCCATTTAAGCTTCTTAGGCAATCACTATAATTTTTGTCAATTTATATTTACGACATCAATTATGTAAAATAAATAAAATTTGCTCAACAAAAAAAACTAAGATCAATATGACAACAATCAACATAAATTAACATAAAAAAGATTATTCATTAAAATAAAATCAATAAAAACTAGTAAGGCGGTTATCTTCGGCTATGCCGAAGCTCAGATACCCTTCACCATTTGTATAAATGGTGGTAAAACTGGTTATTTGCACTACACTTACATTTTATTAAACTTTGTACCACAAAACAGGGAAGTTGGTGAGATGTGGACGTTACTTTTAGCTTCACACATCCATTTTGTCAGTAATTTTGTATAGATTGTATTCGATTTAACGATAAGTTTATGAGTTGGTGAGTTGGAGCTTATTTTTATGAATTTTGTAACTCCCCAAAAATGAGAAGTTGTGTGGGATGTGGGAGTAGTTTAAATCCGATCATGCTTATCTTAGAACTTAACCTCTGCTTCTGGACAGAAGCTTACATACCAAATTTCAGCCCGAAAGCTCATAAATTGTAGGGACATACAGACGGACACCCAAAAAAAGGGTAAGTTTGTATGGAAGGTGGGAGAAGTATTCGTCCGATATTGCTCATCTTACAACGTAAGCTCCTATTATAGGATTAAAGCTTGCAAATAAAATTTCAGCCCAATATTTCCTAACCTACGGCTATAAACGCGGGGGCAATTACGCGGACACCCCAAAAAAGCTAGTTTGATGGAAGGTGGGAGTAGTTTTTGACCAACATTGCTTATCTTAGAAAGTAGCCTCTGCTTAGATATTGAATCTTGCGTACAAAATGTCAGCTACATACCTCTTACAATACAGCTGCAATCGCTGGGACAAACCCACAAAAGAGGGAGTTTGTATGGCAGGTGAGAGTAGTTTTTGACCAATCGGTCTCATTATAATTTTCAACCTCCGCTTAGATCAGAAAAGCCTTCATACAATATTTCAGCTTGATTGCTCTTAAATTACTACTGTAATCGCGGGGACTGATATACAAAAAGGGGAAGTTTGTATGGGAGGTGGGAGCAGTTTTTGACCGATCAGGCTCGTCTTACTACTCAACCACCGCTTCGTGTAGGGAAGCTTGCATACAAAATTTCAGCTTGATTGCTCTTAAACTACAGCTGTAATCGTAGGGATAGACCCCAAAAAGGGGGAGTTTGTATGGGAGGTGGGATTAGTTTTTGACCGATCGGGCTCATCTTAGAACTCAACCTTCATTTAGGGCAGCAAAACTTGCGTACAATATTTCAGCTTGATTGCTCTTAAATTGCTGCTGTAATCGCGGGGACTGACATACGGACACCCTCAAAAAGAGGGATTTTGTATGGGAGGTGGGAGTAGTTTTTGACCGATCGGTCTTATCTTACCACTTAACCTCCGCTTAGTGTAGGGAAGCTCACATACATAATTTCAGCTTGATTGCCCTTAAACTACAGCTGTAACCGCAGGGATAGACCCCAAAAAGGGGGAGTTTGTATGGGAGGTGAGTAGTTTTTGACCGATCAGGCTCATCTTAGAATTCAACCTCGATTGAGAGCAGCAAAGCTTGCGAACAATATTTCAGCTTGATTGCTCTTAAATTACTGATGTAATCGCGGGGACTGACATACGGATACCCCCAAAAAGAGGGATTTTGTATGGGAGGTGGGAGTAGTTTTCGACCGATCAGGCTCGGCTTACTACTCAACCTCCGCTTAGTGTAGGGAAGCTCACATACAAAATTTCAGCTTGATTGCCCTTAAACTATAGCTGTAACCGCAGGGATAGACCCAAAAAAGGGGAGTTTGTATGGGAGGTGGGAGCAGTTTTTGACCGATCGGGCTTATCTTAGAACTCAACCTCCGCCTAGTGTTGGGAAGCTTGTATACAAAATTTCAGCTTGATTGCCCTTAAACTACGGCTGTAACCGCAGTGATAGACCCCAAAAAGGGGGAGTTAGTATGGGCTCGGGCTCATCTTAGAACTCAACCTCGATTGAGAGCAGCAAAGCTTGCGAACAATATTTTAGCTTGATTTCTCTTAAATTACTACTGTAATCGCGGGACTGACATACGGACACCCCCAAATAGAAGGATTGTGTATGGGAGGTGGGAGAAATTTTTGACCGATCAGGCTCGTCTTACTACTCAACCTCCGCTTAGTGTAGGGAAGCTTGCATACAAAATTTCAGCTTGATTGCTCTTAAACTACAGCTGTAATCGTAGGGATAGACCCCAAAAAGGGGGAGTTTGTATGGGAGGTGGGATTAGTTTTTGACCGATCGGGCTCATCTTAGAACTCAACCTCCATTTAGGGCAGCAAAACTTGCGTACAATATTTCAAAATTTCAGCTTGATTGCTCTTAAACTACAGCTGTAATCGTAGGGATAGACCCCAAAAAGGGGGAGTTTGTATGGGAGGTGTTAGTAGTTTCTGACCGATCGGGCTCGTCTTAGAACTCAACCTCCATTTAGGGCCGCAAAACTTGCGTACAATATTTCAGCTTGATTGCTCTTAAATTACTGCTGTAATCGCGGGGACTGACATACGGACACCCCCAAAAAGAGGGATTTTGTATGGGAGGTGGGAGTAGTTTTTTACCGATCGGTCTCATCCTACCACTCAACCTCCGCCTAGTAAAGGGAAGCTCACATACAACATTTCAGCTTGATTGCCCTTAAACTACGGCTGTAATCGCAGGGACAGACCCCAAAAAAGGGGAGTTTGTATGGGAGGTGGGAGTAGTTTTTGACCGATCGGGCTCATCTTAGAACTTAACCTCCGCTTTGATGATAGAAGCTTGCATTCCAAATTTCAGCTCGATATAACATAAACTGCGGCTGTAATCGCGGGGACAGACAGACGGACAGACGGACAGACGGTCACCTTTAAATCGACTCAGATTTCGATGCTGATCATTTATATATATATATTGTCATACCTACCACGCCTCCTTATGGGCGTTACAAATGGAAGAACAAAATGAATATACCCTTCACTCCGTTCATGCGCATGGTGAAGGGTATAAAAATAAACATATAAAAAGAAATAATGATTTTTAATACCAAACCTAAATTACTACTATATTCATGAAACGCAATACTTCATTAAGCTGATTAATCACTATGATATTTAATACCCAATCAAACACTTTGACCCTATTTTAGAATTATACCCTGATATAGAGATTACTAATTCATTATTTAATTTTCTATTTTTTTTTTCAGTTCTGCCTGACCTGTCTTGAAGGAGCTCCTTAAAGTGGTTTTTCGGCGGTTACAATTAAACTTTCTTCGGGGTGTAATTTCACTCAAGGGCCCTAGTGGATACAATATATATTTTTCTGTTATCAAATTCCAGCTTAAAAAAAAGGTTATTGTGTTTCATTTACACGTATAGAAAAAAATATAATTATAAATAAACACACACAAACATATAACTTAAAACTATTTTCCTTTGTTGTATATTATATTTTTTTCTAATTTTGGTTTTTTTTTTTAATTTGGATTAATTTTCTATTTTCCTTCGACTTATTTGTTTTTGTTAGTTCTTTTCCTCCATTTGTATGCGGGCTCTTCCTTTATCAAATGGCCTGAGCATTTGCCCAATTCCGGGCTTATTTGACAACGAACGGTATGAGCACGAACTTTATTTAATAATTAAATTAGAGGTTACCTGGTATCCAATGTATAAAATTTTACTTGGCCTCAAGGTTTTTTTGTTCGGTGGTTTTGGTCGGATGCGGCAATCTAGACCCAGGGTAACCTGTGGAACATTTATTTTTAATATTTAAACACGTCACATCACTGGCACTAACATACCTCTAATTAATTTAATATTCTTATTCTATTGTTTATTTATTTATTTTGCCTTTATTTTGCGTCACCAAATTTTAATGTTTTTTTCTTTTAAGAAAATGTTCTTTTAATATTTTTTTTTATTTAGCCGATACTGCTTCCGACACAAAGAAAAAATCTAGCTTTGAGCTGTCCGGCCGTGTGTTGATCTATAAACTTTCTGATGGACCCTTTCCCATCTTCACTTAATCGTTCCGCTGCGCGCAGCTTAGATATATTTTCCCTCGCCAGCCATCTTTTTATTGCCCTTAGGTATTTCCAACTTATCTACTTGTCCCATTCCTTACTTTATTTAAAATTTCGCGGTTCGTCCCTTTCATGTAATTTTTCCTATCTAAAATCCAATCTTTCTATCTCTATCTTTTTCCCATAGCCTCGCACGGTTTTATCGTTCCACCACATCAAGAACTAAAACCCATCGCAAACATTAAATCTGGATTACAAATGAGAAAAAAAAGGGCAATGAATTTCATTCATAATTTCAATATGAAATTGTTATAACGTTCATTGTTTTTCATACTGTTGAAATCAACCGCTGTACCTCTGACAACCCTGTCATTGTAGTACAATCGACTACATGACTACCAGCTGTTTTGTCATTCATAATTTTCCACGTTGGTAAGTATAGAGGTGTCAAGACAATTTTTTGTCTAATTTTCCTAATTTTTCTTTAATTTCAGCATTTTCATTCTTTCCTTTCTTTTCAGGTGTTCCCGAGGCATTGGAGTTTCAACATGTTAAGTAAGTATTGTTCCATTTTCTTATCCTTCATGATACTAATGCTTTTTCTTCCCTTTCAGCTTTTCCTTTTTCAGCATTTCTGCGCGGCGGGCTGATTCCCACTACAAACCAAACAAAATCGCCCCGCCCTCCAGAAATTAATAGATAATGGCCATAGGCCTCGAATATTGTCCTACTTAGGACCAAAAAAGCATGAGGGGGTATGGATTTTTGGCATAACAATCCCCCCCCCCCCCTCAGCTTAGAACATGCCCTTTGGCGGCAAATTTCGCTATCCCCTGCGAAGCTCCACGCAAAATTTTTTTTGCGTGCAGGGGCGCAGCGCACCTGCAGAGAAGGGGCCCGCAACAGATTCATGCTGAGAAAATGACTACAGAATAAAACCAGGTATGCCGGCAGCAAGATGGTGGAATGGTGACAAATTTAGCAATTCTTACTATACAAGGATTTAAACTACTATCATTTTCAGAACATTCCAAAATTCTCAATAATTTTTCTTTCCATGTATAAAATTAATAAGGGTAACACCGTGCAACAGTGGTTTTCACACTTGATGAAGACCATATATACGTTAACCAAGAGACCTTATGTTTATCGCCAGAAAGTCAGGATATTTTTTTAAAGGACTTCAAAGTTTCAAAGAATACACCACTTTCAAAAAATTAAATCAAATATTTCCACGAACCATATGATAACGATATGGGTATCCAATGAAAGGTAAGAATCTTAGCAATGCAAAAAATATTTTCCCGACTTTCCGGAGGATTTTCCCAAGATGTTCTTTTACATAAACCTTTTGCTGGCAATCACGAACAACTGACAAAAAAATTGAGCAAAATCGTCGCAGCCGTTCTCAATTGATGAATTACTATACATTTTTAACACCATTTTTATATCATCACCCTTAAGGATGAGGGTATATATCATTTGTTACGACCCAAAAATGTAACACATAAAAGGAGTCACTTTAGACCATAGGTTTCTTTGAACCAAATTTGATTTATGACTTTTTGAGTCGTTTGAGCCATGTCGCACGATAACTTTCTAAAGACGCAACCAAATGTTTTGAAATTTTGCACCAATTAAAATTTTCCCAAAACTACTTACGGTATTGCAAATGAGCTACATGGCCCCGCCCCTTCTGGTACCTTCCATATAAATATATAAATGCATCATTCCGCCGACTTTAGAAATCGAGTAATAATATCAATACACCCAACGGAATCGTACCCAAATTCTGTATTTAGTAAAGCTATAACAGGATAAAGTTTTGGAAAAAAAATTGGAAGTCTAGCCACTTCCCTTCTGGTACCTCCCATAGAAATGTACCTTTCCGTCCACTATAGAGATGGAGTAATAATATCATAAATCCAACGTGATCGTACAGGATAAAGTTTTGAAGAAAAAATTGAGAGTCTATCCACGCCCCATCTGGTACCTCCCATACCAATTTGGTACCGCCCACTTTATAAATCGATTTATATTACTATTAATAGAGCTTATGCGATCGAGCCCAAATTCTGTATTTAATAAAGTTTGGAGAAAAACTCTGGAAGTCTAGCCACGCACCTTGCGTAAGGTGCACCAAATGTATTTAATAAAGTTTGGAGAAAAACTCTGGAAGTCTAGCCACGCACCTTCTGGTACCTCCCATACAAATATACAACTCCGCCCAATTTAGAGATGAAGTAATAATATCAATACACTCGACACGATCGTGCGCAAATTCTGAAGCTATAACAGGACAAAGTTTTGGAGAAAAAATCTGGAAGTCTAGCCACGCCCCTTCTGGTACCTCCCATAAAAATGTACCACTCCGCCCACTTTAGAAATCGAGTAATAATATCAATAGAATAGAAAATTTGATGTTTTACTGAAGTTTAGTGCATATGTAAATCGGGTTGCCCGACTGAAACTTTCTTACTGTTTTAATTAAAAATCGATTGTCTTGAATAGCTCAAGACTGCTATTATCTTATATTGGGTGATGGTATTTATCAGTCGGTTTATTTGACTGAAATTTCTTTACTGGTTATATATATAGATTATATTAAATAATTTAAAATTTGAATTATTCTTAACGTCTTTTAAGTGAAGGGCAATAATAAAACATTTTTTGGGTCTTAAGGATTTTTTTCAAAATTTTTTTGGTGGTTTATCTATTATGTGCATATATTGCCTATGTTACCAAAAATATATTTATTTATTGTATGATAAATGGAAAAACAAATACAAAGTTTGTGCAAACATATAAAAATAAATACGATTTGCATTGCCACGTATTTAAATGGGTGTACGAATATCTATTAATATGCGTTGCTATAGACGTAAAGACGAAATAATTTGTATATATAAGAGCTTTGTTAACTTAAGATAATAAAAGCATTTCATGAATTAAATCATCTACATCAAGGTTAGATTAAGTGTAAATGTGTTTAAAGCTAATCCTTATTGACAAGCTTTGTGTGTGTGTATATTATGATACTTGTATGTTTCACAAACAATACGCATTTTACAATCATATGAAATCATACAATCATATGGAAAGATAATACAAATTGTGTAGTTTAATTCCAGTAAAAGCATTGACGAATTTAAGCAAAATTCATCAACAATATTTTCATGGCAGAAAACAAAAATAAAAGCCTATGGATTTTTTACTCAAAAAAAGATTAATTTCAACATAAAAATGTCAAACAAATTGAAATTTAAACCAGTACAGAAATTTTAGTCAGGTAAACTGACTGATAAATACTATCACCCAATATAAGATATTGTTTAAGTCTTGAGTTATTGAAATTAATAGATTTTTGAAATAAAATTACTTATGTATTATTTTTTGTCTGCATGCAGAACAAAAACATGCAAAATTTTACCTATTTGTACAGAAGGTACAATTAGGGGCAGCACAACGTGTCAGATTTTTTTCGTAAACCAACGTTCAATGATCGCTTACCTTGGCAAAATTTGTCTGAATTCAGTGTAAATACAAAAATGATACGTATGTAAAAGGGGGAAATATCACATATATTTCTATGGGAGGTACCAGAAGGGGTGTGCCAAATAGTTAGAGATGCTAAGGCTTTGCCTTCTATTACTGACCAATTAACTGACCAAATTTGATTATCCCCCCAGGTGCCGGTTTAGAAGTTATGGGAGAAATATTAATTTTCCAAACGAAGTCATTTTGTATGGGAGGTACCAGAAGGGGTCATCCGATATAGTCCATATTCATTCCTGATTATAATCTCCATAACCTTACACCTTACGCAAAATTTAACTGAATTCAGTGTACTTACAAAAAAGATATGTATGTGATACTATAGGGGTGGGTTCGGTCATTTGTATGGGAGGTATCAACAGGGTTATGTCAAAAAGTTAGGTTTTCTGAGGTTTTGCATCCTATCAAAATATAAATTTTCCGATCAATTTTCATTACCCCCCAAGTGTCCGATTGGAAGTTGTGGGCGAAATATTAATTTTCCAAAAATAGGTAATTTTGTATGGGAGGTACCAGAAGGCGTGAACCGATATAGTCCATATTTATTCTTAAGTCTAATTTTTATAATCGAACATCATACGCAAAATTTGAGTGAATTCAGTTTACTAACAAAAAAAGATATGAATGTAAAACTATGAGGGTCAATTCGGTCTTTTGTATGGGAGGTACCAGATGGCGTGTGGCAAAGGTTTCGGTTTTTTAGAGTTTGTCTACTTTTGCAAGATAAATAACCTGACCAAATTCAAACATCCTCAAGTTGTCTGTTTGGAAGTTATGGAAGAAATATTAATTTTACCATAATGGGTAATTTTGTATGGTAGGTACCAGAAGGGGTGCGGCTATTCAGCCCATTTACAATTCCATAAGTTTGTTTTAAAAAATATTAACACTGGTAAATTTTCATACCGATCCGTTAAGGATTACTCGAGTTATCCTGCTAACCAGCCATCCAGCCAGCCAGACAGACGGACATAGCTGAATTGTCTTAAAAAGTCCTGAAACGAATTTGGTCTTAAGATACTTGGGGTCTTACTCGTCTCCTTTAATGCGTTACACTTTTTTTCGTATCAAATGATATATACCCTCGTCCCTAAGGGTGATGGTATAAATATTATCGACTGCAGCAGCAATTCTGGTTTTGGCCAACTTAGAGATATTTACATAAGCCCACGTTATTCTCTCCAATATTGTTTTAAATAAAATTATCCCCAACAAAATATTTCTCTTAAAGCAATACCTAAAAATTCTTCATTCAAAATTCATAAATTTACTGTTTAAATTATTTACACAATATAAAGTTCACAATTACAGCAACGTGTTGCGTTTACAAAAAAAATAGGGCATACAATAATAAACTCCAACCTCATGTCCACACAGATAAGACAAAAGGTAATACGAATATGCAGAGAGGCAGAAACACATACAAACCAACACAACTATGCTATGCGCTATAATCCCAACTCCAGAACTAGCAGCATTACCACAGTAACAGAAAATTTTTATATATAACCTCAGCACTAACATCACCACCACTATAGCAACAGAATCTGATAGTCTGACATATTTATACATTTCACACAATATACCCCAATCCCCCCACGATGACAAGCATAACTGAAAGCAATTTTATCCGTTTATAGTCTTAATAATAACACATCACACGCACACACACACATTCGAAAGTGTAATAGTCACACATACTGGCTTTCTTAAAGATCCCAGCAGCAAAAAATTTTGCTTTGCATGCCTTCTTACAGGCCTGCAATGGCAGTCAGAAGCCCTACCCTTCAAATGCAGTCTTCATTTCAAATTAACATAGGGTGTCATAGGCAGGCAAGGCCTGCACATTCCCTTTCTCATTGAAGGCGTTTCAGTAGGCATGCCTAGTATGTCCTGCTTGGAGTCCTAATAACAAGGGCCTTCTATGAGGCATTGCTACTGCAGGCCAGCTTACAGGCCTGCAAAAGAGCATTTATAGAAGGACTTAAATAAAAAAAAGCATATGCGAATTATTTCCATATTAAATGATTTCCTACTTTTTATAAATTTTTAATACAATATTTATTACAATTTGTAATAACTAGTTTTTTAAACACCAGCAGCGGGAATCGAACTCGCGACCTCAGTACTCATAGTTGGGCATGCTACCTACTCGGCTATCACGTGATATAGTTGTTGTACGATAAATAACATACATGTGGTTTTCATAAACAGCAGCATCTGTCTTACCTTCCCTTAAGAGGCCTGCCAACAGGCCTAATCGGAGAAGTGACAAATGCATGGCTATGAACGTCAATTCTGCCTTCTACTAATGGGACTGTCAACAGGCCTGTTTAAGGCAAGAAAGTTTGCATGCCTTTTGAGAACATCTACGGTATTTTTGTGGGGTACACAGTAGGGCTGCTCACAGGCCAGTTTTAAGAAGGGAAAGAGGCATGTCTGCGGGATCTATTCTCATCCTAGTAAGAGGCCTCATTGCAGGTCTCATTTGAGAAGCGAAATGTGCATCGGTATGGAATTTTTTATAAGGCTTAGTGAAGGACTTATTATAGCCTGTATACATGCCTGGAAAAGGAAGGCGTATTTGAATGTCAACAAAATGCCTTTGAAGGCATGTTTGCAGGCATATTTTTACAATGCCTCCTCTTTTCCGCTGCTGGGATAGCAACACAATCCGTTTTAAGGATAAGCTTTGACTGAATATAATGGTGATGTCTTTGTGTATAAATCACACCAACACTTTGGCCAGATATTCAAAAATATAAATCATGGAATTTTAAATGTTATCTATATATATAAAAGGCTTGGGTGACTGACTGATCATTGCCCAGGACAAACGGCTAAAGCTAGAACCGTGAAATTTCGAATGTAGGTTTATTTTATGACGTAGGCGCGCACTAAGAAGGGATTTTTGGAAATTCGGACTGTCAGGGGGTAAAATGGGCAAGGCACCGCCCCATACAACTGAAATTTTAAAAAGGCTGTATCTTTTAAACTATTGTAGGTACGAAGTCGAGATTTGAAACGTATATCAGTCGTATAAGAAAAAATACTTCGTTAGTGGAAAGTGGGCGTTACCACGCCCCTTTTTAGAAAATCGTTATGTGGGCCAAATAAATGGACCGATTGCAATTATATTTTCTTTGTTAGATACTGTTCATAGGACCTCTATCATAGGCTATATGAAAACATAGTTAGACAATGGGGCGTGACACTGCCCACACAAACCGAAATTTCAATCGGTTACATCTCACGAGCCATTAGAGGTATGAAGACGAGATTTGGTATATATGTTACTGGTTCAAGGAGGATTGCGCCCCTTTTGGAAAACCTCGATATCTCGGCGAAATAAATAAACCGATTGCAATAAAATTTTACTGTGTAGTACTATCCGTAGGGCCTCTATCGTAGGCTACATGAAAACATAATAAGACAAAGGGGATTGGCACCGCCCACACACGCCAAAATTTCAATCGGTAATATTTCACGAGCCATGTAAGGTATGAAAATGAGATTTACAACATATGTATATGGAACATGAGGGACAGGGTCTCGCTAGGAAATGGGCTGTGCACGCCCCTTATGAAAAATTGTTATGCCAGTCATATTAACAGAATGATTGTAGTAACAGTTTCATTAACTTTATATTTAAAATTGCTTGACTAACTGATTAGGTGAAATGGCTGTAGAGGACGATGAAATTTGGGGTGTCAAATTTCAGCTAAGAATGGATTTTTAGAAATTCTTACTTCTTTACCAATAATTGATGCAACTTGTAACGACGAAAGTCCCCTACGGGTCGTTTTCATCAACAATATCCTAATGTACAGAAAAATTGAATTAAACCAACGAATTGAAAACAAATTTTGTTTTATTCAAAATATGAAAATACGACTTAGGTAACTTTTCCTTTCAGTGGAGTTGTTTACCCAAAGTGATTTCAACTTAGTTCGTAAACAAGATACCGTTACTTGTTGGTGATGATCACTGGCAGACGGTAGAAAAACATCACAGGCTGATGGAGTGAAGTTGTTTACCAAAAGTGTTTTCAACTTAGTTCACTGGCAGACGGTAGCAATAGATCACAGGCTGTTGGGTATAAAAGGGAAGCAACTCGCACTTTGGAGGACAGTCAGTGAACGAGGTCAACACAGCAAGGTCGCTAGTCAGAGGTAAGTGATATTATTGTCTCTCGTGGAGTGCTCAGTAGTCTCCGTAGTCTGTTGAACATTCTTCTGAAGTGCTTTCACCAGTCTTCAGTAGAATCTTCCCGAGTCTTCTTCCGCGTCTTCCGACCCTTTCGACGAGTCTTCCGCGAGTCTTCTGAAGTGCTTTTGCCAGTCTTCAGTAGAATCTTCCCGAGTCTTCTGCCGCGTCTTCCGACCCTTTCGACGAGTCTTCCGCGAGTCTTCTGAAGTGCTTTCGCCAGTCTTCAGTAGAATCTTCCCCGAGTCTTCTGTCGCGTCTTCCGACCCTTTCGACGAATCTTCCGCGAGTCTTCTGAAGTGCTTTCGCCAGTCTTCAGTAGAATCTTCCCCGAGTCTTCTGCCGCGTCTTCCGACCCTTTCGACGAGTCTTCCGCGAGTCTTCTGAAGTGCTTTCGCCAGTCTTCAGTAGAATCTTCCCCGAATCTTCTGCCGCGTCTTCCGACCCTTTCGACCAGTCTTCTGAAGTGCTTTCGCCAGTCTTCAGTAGACTCAAAGCCGAGGCTTCTGTCGCGTCTTCTGACCCTTAAGTCGAGTCGTCACCGAGTCTTCTCGATTCTGCTGGACTGTGTTCATCTGCTCCTAATACCAAGTCCGAGTCTTTTGCCGCAACTTCTGACCCCCAGGTCGAATCTTCAACGCGTTTTTTAGTTGCTGCTGAAGTGAGTGAGTCAGCCGTAGGCGAGTCGCAAAAACGAATTATTAAATCGGACTATAAGCTGCCGCGTAACCACCTGCCGGAGGTCCTACTGCCAGGCTCCAGCGGACAACCTCATAAGTGCTTATCCAAGCCTTCCTACGTTACGCCCTGTTCACAGAGCGTGAGGAAGTATTAATTTTAAGTAGTTATTAAGTAGAATAAGTAAGTGATTTATCCCAAAGCCGTGAAATTTGTGAATAAAACCCACCTTTAACCATCAAAGACCGTTGTTTCCCTCTCTGTCGCTACATTCTATAAATTTCTGTGACGGACCCTTTCCCCGGCGAGCTGCACCCCAGCAACCAGAGGAAAACTTGGCGTTACAGTGGCGCCCGAGCAGGGACAGAGAGCGGAAACATTTAAACTGCACGGTAAATTCTTGGCTAACGGGGATATCACGAAACCATAAATACGCGTAGCATAACATCGAGTCATCGAGAACTAAACAAATATGGCTAACGTCTTACGTGTTTCATGGGCCTACAGCCTCAGAAAGGAAGAACTCAGCAGTTACCTGGCGGAGTTCGGCTGTGAGACCGGTGGGACAGTAGAAGAACAAAGGAGACGGTTTGCGATATATCTTGCCGAGCAACATAACCCGGATATCCTGAAGAGGTTGTTACAACTTCAGAACAAGCATGAACCGGCGGCCCAGGACACTAAGCCGGTGACACCAAAGAAAACTCCTTACGTGACTGTTACCACTTCCGAGGGGAACACGGCGGCCGAAGCCATAGAAACCGTAGAGCCCCATCAACAACATCATACTCAGACAGGGCCAGCACAGCTTCAGGATTTACTAAGACCAGATATCCATCCCGAGTGCCACAGTCAAGTGCTTACGACCGGCTTACTTCCTTCTAATAATTGCAGTGAAATCAAAGTCATCGCAGACCAAGTCCGGAAATGGGGAGTGACTTTCGACGGTGAACGTGATCCATTGGAGTTCGTAGAGCGACTAGAGGAGCTGGCATGTATGTACCAGATTCCCACCGACAGAATGATCATAGTAATGCCGGAAGTACTGTCGGGAAAGGCCTTAATATGGTACCGCAACAACAACTATCACTGGGTAAAGTGGTGTAACTTTAAGAAGGACTTCTTTAAGTTTTTCCTGCCCCTACGCTACTTCGAACAACTTGAAGACGAAATTCGTAAGCGTCAACAGAAGCCTAGAGAGACTTTTAAAAACTACAGCCTAAGCATGCAGAACCTCATGCGTCATAGTAGCTACTCCGAGGAACAGAAGTTGGAGAGAATATTTAGGAACGCTTTGCCGGAATATCGATGGTACATTCGCCGGCGAGACTTCCTAACACTGGAGGAACTATTAGATATGGCGGGGGACATGGAAAGCATTCCGCCCATACAGCCGCATTCCCGAGAGCAGCATCGGCAAATTTATCCGGAGGGAAACCCACAGGCACAAGAACCTCCCATAAACCCAAAGACAGCCTGTCGCCGTTGTGGACAAAATGGTCATTTTGCGGCACAATGTCAAAATAACGTCGTCCTTTTCTGTTGGGACTGCGGCCGTCGTAATGTCCGGACAATCCAGTGCTGTCGTCAAAGGTCGGGAAACGAGCATCGGGACCGTATCGCAAGGGGGGGTACGGACACCCAAGCCAGTCAACCTCAGTACTAGATAACTCCCTTAAAGTCGAGGGTTCCAGATTGGTTGCAACGATACACATGGGCGGACAACTAGTCGCAGCCACAATCGACACCGGAGCAACCAGATGTTTCGTGAGCAAAAAACTCGCGGACACCATCACCAACGAACATGAACCGGATAATGCCGTAGTCACACTCGCGGATGGGACACGTCGACAGATAGCATCAGCCATACTTACAACCATAGGCATTGGGAATATAAGAACTACCACGAAGTTCGTGATCATGCCGGATGCCACAGAAGATGTAATCCTTGGACTGGACTTTCTGGCGCAATGCGGGGCCGAGTTCAGCTGTGCGGGTCTATCCTGCAAATTCCAACGACCCTACTCTGTCCCCATGACACAGGAGCAGTTTTCCTGCAACTGCCACCTCACCAACTCAGCAACCACAGATGGGACCAACATAGAAGGAACACCTCTCCGACACGCACCGGTAAGTAAACTTTCTTCCGAAGAACAACGTCAGATTCAAATCTTTGTCGAAACCGAGCTACAAAAATTTCGCGAGCTCCACGGGTTGTCGACAGTGGCGACCCATCGAATCGTCATGACAGATGACCGCCCATTTAAACTACGCTACGCCGCTCGCAACCCCGCAATGCAAGCCATCATTGACGCAAAAATCAACGAGCTCCTGGCTAAGGGGTACATCGAACCGTCACGCAGCGCTTACAGTTCCCCGATTACACTGGCCCAGAAGAAAAACGGCTCGTGGAGACTATGCATGGACTTCAGGCACCTCAACAGTAAGTCTGATCCCGATGCTTACCCCCTTCCTCGTATCTCAACGATATTAGATCGCCTCCGAGAGGCCACGTTCGTAAGCAGTCTGGACCTGAAAGATGGATACTGGCAGATTCCGATGGACCCAGAAAGCAAGAAATACACTGCATTTACCGTAGCAGGACGAGGACTGTATCAATGGCGGGTCATGCCTTTCGGGTTACACTCAGCCCCAGCAACCTTCCAGCGTGCATTAGACAGCGTTATCGGACCTGACCTAGAACCTTACGCGTTCGCGTACCTCGACGACATCATTGTAATCGGAAGAACTTTACAGGAACACTTGAGGAATTTAGGTGAAGTACTTCGGCGGCTACGCGCGGCAAACCTTAAGATAAATCCCGATAAGTGCGAATTTTTCAAACGGGAGACCAAATACCTGGGTCATGTGGTCAGCGCGGAAGGAATACACACGGACCCCGACAAAGTCACGGCAATCCAGGAGATGTCGGCCCCACGCAACCTCAAGGAATTACGCCGATTTTTGGGAGTTGTGTCATGGTACCGCCGTTTCATTGCAGATTTTGCATCGCTGGCGCACCCCCTTACTCACTTACTGAAAAAGGGGAAACATTGGAGATGGACAGAAGATCAGCAAACCGTGTTCGAACTACTCAAGGCCAAACTCACCACGGCGCCGGTACTAGCCTGTCCGGATTTTAAAAAGACTTTCGTATTGCAGACAGATGCCAGCGACTATGGTCTAGGGGCCGTTTTGATCCAAGATCTAGAAGACGGAGAACGGGTCATAGCCTATGCGAGCCGAACCTTGAACGGAGCTGAACGTAATTACTCTGCCACGGAGAAGGAATGCCTGGCCATTGTATGGGGCATTCGGAAGATGCGGCCATACCTGGAGGGATATAAATTTCATGTCATTACGGACCACTTGTCACTCAAATGGCTTAATTCGATTGACAACCCTACAGGCCGTCTTGCCAGATGGGCCCTCGAACTTCAACAGCATAATTTTACTGTCCAATACCGTAAGGGGAAAAACAATGTCGTGGCCGACGCACTTTCACGTCAACCATTGGAGGCTTTACAAAGGGCTATTGCGGATAACCCGGACACATGTCCATGGCTGCAAGAAAAAAAGAGACAGGTTCGGCAATACCCACAGAAATTCGCGGACTACGCCATAATCGGATCACAGCTATTCCGGCACATCCAAAGACATCCCAACGACCAGGACTGCACCCCTTGGAAGCTATGCGTGTCGTCCCACCTGCGAGACCAGGTCCTCCAGGAGAATCACACCCAGCCAGCCGCCGGACATCTTGGCATCAGGAAAACGTTCAATCGAGTTTGCAACCGTTACTTCTGGCCCGGTATGATGAGGGACGTTGCCAAATTTGTAAGAAGCTGTGAATCCTGCCATCGGTATAAGTCAAGCCAAGTTGCCCCCGCAGGAGAAATGTTGGTCACCATACCCGAAGAACCATGGGCCACGGTCTGCACCGACTTCGTAGGGCCCTTGCCGAGAACCAAACATGGGAACAACATGCTTTTGGTGTTTTTCGATCGGTTCTCCAAGTGGATTGAGCTAGTGCCACTACGTAAGGCGACTGCTGAAGGTGTAGTAAAAGCATTCCGGGAGCGGATCCTAGGTCGTTTTGGCACACCGAAGGTCCAAATCAGCGACAATGGGAGCCAGTTTACCAGCAGGATTCTACGAAAATACTTAGAGGAAATTGGAGTACGACACCAATTTACCGCACCATACTGTCCTCAAGAAAACCCTACCGAACGCGCCAATCGCACTATTAAGACGATGATCGCGCAAATCGCGGAGAACCAGCACAATAAGTGGGACGAGCACCTGCCAGAAATCAGTTTGGCATTTAATACTAGTACGTCCGAATCAACAGGTTATAGCCCAGCATACCTGGTGCAATGCCGGGAGCCACGACTCCCCGGGGCGCTCTACGACGAGCTAGTCGAGGGTACCGGGGCATCAAAAGGCAGCCCTGGGAGTAGAGCACAGGAGTTGGATGAAATCTTCAAAATCGTAAGACATCAAATGGGGCGGGCCGCGGAGGATCAACGGCGTCATTATAACCTGCGTAGACGCCCATGGAAACCTAAGATAGGCGATCAGGTCCTGGTTCACCAGCATCCACTCTCAAGGGCGGTGGATAATTTTGCCGCTAAATTGGCACCAAAATTCGATGGACCTTACGAGGTGGTTGCGTTCAAATCACCTGTAATAGTCCAGATCCGTGGTCGGGAAAACAACGATCTTCGCACGGCACACTTAAGTGAAATCAAACGGTTTATTGAGAGCTCCACAAGCGACATAAGATTATCGAGGTCGACAACCTCCCTAACAAAACCAATTTCATTTTCTTCCACAGATACAGTACCAGCCTTTCTAAAACCACCCTCACCGATTAACCCGCAGCCACCCGCAAACAACGACATCATGGTCCACACCAAAGCTTATTATAAAGCCAAATGGTTGGAGCAGGAAGGCCTACCGAGGGTACGGCTCGCAAGGGTACCAGCCGTACACAATCAACCCGCCAAACCCCCCTGCAAGTTACAACGCTGCGTCGTGCGTTTAGAACGCGCCAAACCCAAGAGGGAGGTTATACCCCAATCACTGGTGTCAGAGATTATTGAGATCTCCAGCGACAGTGATTTGGCACTGACGCCACCACGAAAGAGGACCAGGGTTGGTTCACATCCACCAACACCATCCCCAACGGTATCCGCGTTTGGTCGACACGAGGAACAGGATCGATCAACCACACCGCCCCTGAAGCCGGTCGCAACAGTCCCGATGCGGCGCCGGTTGGTATCATCGTCATCGGACACCTCGACGTCCTCCTCGTCATCGTCGTCATCGTCGTCATCATCAGGGTCCACAACGTCCTCGTCAACAGCGTCAACTTCCCCATCATCAGGGTCGACACCGTCCGCGGCCACACCTTCTGCCTCACCGTGTAACTGGGAGCGTCCACCAACGTCGGATGAGGAACCCAGACCCGAACGGGTTAATATACGGCTCGAGGTTACACGTACGACTCCCACACTGCCACCACCAAAAGAGTGTACGACCCCGCGTGAAGAGGTAGTCGTAGTTTCCGTACCCCTAATCTGCGGACAGCCGTTCGACTGCTACGAGGAGTTGTCCTCCGACGTATGTCTGCAGTTGGGACCCTACGTAGCTGAGGCGCACCGTGTACGGAAAGGTCGCTACGCCAGAGTCGTGACCCTGAATGGACTGAGGTACCGGATCTTGGTAAGCAGACGGGGAAGGGTTACCATCCAGCCAAGAGGAGGAGGGGAGTAGTGTAACGACGAAAGTCCCCTACGGGTCGTTTTCATCAACACACCAACAGCATATCCTAATGTACAGAAAAATTTAATTAAACCAACGAATTGAAAACAAATTTTGTTTTATTCAAAATATGAAAATACGACTTAGGCAACTTTTCCTTTCAGTGGAGTTGTTTACCCAAAGTGATTTCAACTTAGTTCGTAAACAAGATACCGTTACTTGTTGGTGATGATCACTGGCAGACGGTAGAAAAACATCACAGGCTGATGGAGTGAAGTTGTTTACCAAAAGTGTTTTCAACTTAGTTCGTAAACAAGATACCGTTACTGTTGGTGATGATCACTGGCAGACGGTAGCAATAGATCACAGGCTGTTGGGTATAAAAGGGAAGCAACTCGCACTTTGGAGGACAGTCAGTGAACGAGGTCAACACAGCAAGGTCGCTAGTCAGAGGTAAGTGATATTATTGTCTCTCGTGGAGTGCTCAGTAGTCTCCGTAGTCTGTTGAACATTCTTCTGAAGTGCTTTCACCAGTCTTCAGTAGAATCTTCCCGAGTCTTCTTCCGCGTCTTCCGACCCTTTCGACGAGTCTTCCGCGAGTCTTCTGAAGTGCTTTCGCCAGTCTTCAGTAGAATCTTCCCCGAGTCTTCTGCCGCGTCTTCCGACCCTTTACGCGAGTCTTCTGAAGTGCTTTTGCCAGTCTTCAGTAGAATCTTCCCCGAGTCTTCTGCCGCGTCTTCCGACCCTTTCGACGAGTCTTCCGCGAGTCTTCTGAAGTGCTTTCGCCAGTCTTTAGTAGAATCTTCCCCGAGTCTTCTGCCGCGTCTTCCGACCCTTTACGCGAGTCTTCTGAAGTGTCCAGTAGAATCTTCCCCGAGTCTTCTGTCGCGTCTTCCGACCCTTTCGACGAATCTTCCGCGAGTCTTCTGAAGTGCTTTCGCCAGTCTTCAGTAGAATCTTCCCCGAGTCTTCTGCCGCGTCTTCCGACCCTTTCGACGAGTCTTCCGCGAGTCTTCTGAAGTGCTTTCGCCAGTCTTCAGTAGAATCTTCTCCGAATCTTCTGCCGCGTCTTCCGACCCTTTCGACCAGTCTTCTGAAGTGCTTTCGCCAGTCTTCAGTAGACTCAAAGCCGAGGCTTCTGTCGCGTCTTCTGACCCTTAAGTCGAGTCGTCACCGAGTCTTCTCGATTCTGCTGGAGTGTGTTCATCTGCTCCTAATACCAAGTCCGAGTCTTTTGCCGCAACTTCTGACCCCCAGGTCGAATCTTCAACGCGTCTTTTAGTTGCTGCTGAAGTGAGTGAGTCAGCCGTAGGCGAGTCGCAAAAACGAATTATTAAATCGGACTCTAAGCTGCCGCGTAACCACCTGCCGGAGGTCCTACTGCCAGGCTCCAGCGGACAACCTCGGAAGTGCTTATCCAAGCCTTCCTACGTTACGCCCTGTTCACAGAGCGTGAGGAAGTATTAATTTTAAGTAGTTATTAAGTAGAATAAGTAAGTGATTTATCCCAAAGCCGTGAAATTTGTGAATAAAACCCACCTTTAACCATCAAAGACCGTTGTTTCCCTCTCTGTCGCTACATTCTATAAATTTCTGTGACGGACCCTTTCCCCGGCGAGCTGCACCCCAGCAACCAGAGGAAAACTTGGCGTTACAAACTTATACCTTCACCCAGACCAATCGACTGAATATTTAAGTTGTGCGATGTGAAGTATTTTTTCGAAATTCGTTCTTTATAATATAACTGGTACTTTCGCCCATGTATATAGACTTGCTCTCTATAGAATTAGAGAGCCGTCAGATGGGATTTTTAAAAATTCGAACATTTAGGGTCAAAAAGGCATAAAAGGGATAAAACTCAGACCAAAAGGCTTAAGCTATAATCGTGTATGGGCATGCTTCCTATAGAATTAGAGGGGGTACCAGTCCATTTTAACCGTGCGATACTAATATATCTTTTGAAATTCATACAATAATTTAGACCAATGGGATAAAGCTGCAATCAAATAAATGGGGTGTTCGTTCGTCATATGAAGCGTTTGCATTTTACCTATATTAGCTAAATTCGTAAGAATATTCATTGCAAGTACGGGTGAAGCAACGCGAGCCGGGAAAGCTAGTCTATATATATAAAAAATTGTTGCAAGTGTGTTGTGACTTCATAACTCACGAACGGCTGGACCAATTTGCATAAATTTTTTTGTATGCGTTTGGGTGGCGCCCCGGGTGGTTTATATTTACAATTCGGTCCAATTGGACAAAGGGGCGTGGCACCGCCCATACAACTTGAAAATCAAAAGGGCTGTATCTCATGAACTATCAGAGGTATGAAGATGAGATTTGGTATATATGTTGTTGGAGCAGTATTAATTACAGCCAGCGTGGAAGTGGGGGGTGCCACGCCCCCTTTTCAAAACCGCTCTGCAGGCTTTCCCAATAGACAGATTGATACGAAAATTTTACCAAGTGGTACTGATGACCTGTAGATAGTCCCTGGCTATATTTGTTTGTGATTGGATAAAGGGGCGTGGCACCGCCCATACAATATGAAAATAAAAAGGGCTATATTTCATGAACTATAAGAGGTATGATGATGAGATTTGTTACATATGTTGTTGTTGCAGTATAAATTACAGTAAGAGTGGAAGTGGGCTGTACCACACCCCTTTTAAAATAAACAGTTATAACTGTCAAAATTCCACAGTATATTGCAGTTCGCCTAGAGATATGAACAGTAAGGTGGGCCAGTTTTTTTATTCGCAAAAATTGTAACCAAATCTACGATGAATAGTTAGAAAATGTCACCAATAAACTTTGTGTGTAATATCAATTCCTAGCCCGCGCTGGGAAAGCTTAATTTAGTGCAGAAAACTTATTTTTGATAGAAGTGTCTTAAAGCTGAAGTCTGTACGCTTTCAATAATCATGGAGTAAATAAACGAAAAATCCTTTTATCTTAAAAATAGTATCAGCTAGGATTTTGATTCATGTGGATTTTTAATGTACAATTGACCCCCAACAAAACCCCATTTACCGTTTTTGTTGCCATTTTAGGTCAACCAATTCGTCATTCAGGCGAGGTGTGTGAAGTGTAATAGACTTTCATTGAGACTTTTTTGAAAAATCACCATGTAAAGACTACACAAGAACAACGTTTACAAATCTTGCAAATTTATTTTCAAAATGCGCGTTCTGTTTGCCCTTTGTGAAGTTTATGGTGCATATACTCATCCATCTGAGCAGCTAATAGAAGCCATCGACGCTGTAGACGTAAGTGTGACAGGGGACTCGAATTTATCGAACCGGCGCCGTTCTCAGCAACTCGGTCTCTGCAAATGCTGAGGAAAGATCTTGGCCTATATTCATATATCCAACTGGTAGAAGAACTAAAACCAGTGGACGATCAATTGATTTTTTTAATTTATCATGTCATTGCACATTATTTGAAGGAGAAATGGTTCCAACACGACGGCGTAAAATGCCATACAGCGCGTGAGATCATCACTTTGTAAAGCCAAACGTTGGTGACCGAATTATCTCATAGAATGGAAATACGAGTTCAATACAAAGATAGTATTCGGAAATATTCTTGATCCATGTGAGAAGAAGACATGGCAAAAGAGGTTTTTATGGCTAAAGGCATGAAGCTTCAAACGAAATTTTCATTTTCGGTCAATAGGCGGAGAAGGCATGTCAAAAGTGTTTTTTACGCCCAAAGAGATAGTTAGTGTACAGACGGTTACCGCTACTACATTGAATTTTGATCTTTAACGGAATGTCTGTTTCCGATTTGTAAAAGATATGACTTTGCTGATGAACTTTTTACTATCGTCATAGAGCCTATGATATTTAGAATTTAAAACAACAACACTTAATTTGTTAACTTTCATGTTAAGGAGTTGCTTGAAATTAGTTACATAAGTTAATAAACTCAACATATCGTTATCGAGCTTAAGTACCGTTTTCAAAGTACTTTGTAGACCTAAATGTGAAATGTATTACAAGTTAAAATGCAATAGCGAAGCATTGCCGGGCCCACTAGTAGTTAATACAATTTGTTAACAATAAAAAAAAAACAATGTCCTTTAAATATAAATGATGAGAGTGCTAGAAATGTCCTTAGCTTTTACGTTAAAGTATATGGTATGCAAGAGACCGGCAGTGGCATAGTGGTTAGAACACGTGACTACCATGCGGGAGATCCCGCCTCCAGTCATCTAAATTTTTCTTTCATTGCCGGCCCCCTCGATATTGACGACAGCAACTTCACAGTATAAGTGTCGAGTCAATCAATCTTGTAAAAGCTTATCAAACAATGATGTTCGCATTCGTCGATAAACAAGTAGGTGCCGTTTGTTGTGAATCTAAAATAGGAAGCGTTTTAATTCACAACAACGCGAGAAGCATGCCAATTCTCATTCATGGGGTGTAACGGGAAATTAAGTTTATGTTTTCATATGGTATAAAAAATGTAATTCTAAGTTGTTTATTAAAAAAAACCAATTGACATATTAATGTCAGATAATAGGAGGAACTAAAATTCTCACGAATAAAATTTGTTCGAAAAAAGTAAGGGGTGTTTTTTATTAGCTCATGGTATTTTATATTAAAAAGTAATTTCAGTCATGTGGCCTCCGTGTACCTTTTTTAGAGCATACCCGGTGTTATGTCGTCAATAGTGCGTCGAATGTTGGCAACTTAATGATCAGTCATTGCTTGTTTAACAGCATAGATCAAAGATTTGACGTATGCCCATAAAAATAGCCCTAGGTGTTAAAACATTCGACCAATTCATAAATCCATTTCTTGGGATAATTCGGCCACCAATAGTTTGGCTCAACAAAGTGCGCCTTCTTGTTGGAACCATTTCGTTCTTCCAATGGTTTGTGATTACATGAGAAATGCGAAGTAAGACTGATACCCTTCACCATTTGTAAAAATGGTGATATAATTGGCTATTTTCACTAAAAGTATATTTTTTTAAATTTTGAACCGTTAAAAAGAGGTGTTTGGAGTTTGTAAGGGAGGTGGAAGAAGTTGTATCCCATCTTTCTATTCCAAATATAATCTCGATAGCCCCTAAACTACGGCTGCATTCGAGGGATAGATAAACGGACACATCCAACCAGTAAGAAAGTTTCAGTCGGGCAACCCGACTTACATATACATATATATATATATATGAGTGGTACATTTGTATGGGAGGTACCAGAAGGGGCGTCGTAGACTTCCACATTTTTTTTCTCCAAAACTTTATCCTGTTAAAGCTTTACTAAATACAGAATTTCTATACGAAAATTCACCATTAGCCACCCATTTCATGGTCATATCTCCACCTATAGAAGGAATTTCATGGGTAATTTATATTGATCACAAATTAAACTCATTTTTTCGATTAGACGCTTAGTTTACGAGATAAACGCATTTAAAGATTTCTATACGAAAATCCACCATTAGCCACCCATTATGTAGTCATATCTCCACCTATAGAAGGAATTTCATGGGGAATTTATAGTGATCATGTAAAGGTCCTTTTAATAGAATCTGGCAGCAGAAAGGTTGCGCAATTGAATAAGTATTACGAGACTGGAACCAGCACAATGCCAAATTCGTCAACGTAATACCAAATATTATAACTAAAAGGGTCCAAAACAGACGGTTAACGTCCAATATGTGCCACTTTAAGTTATTTATTTTTCCCAGACAAATTCAAACAGCGCTCGATAATTTTTAAAGACTGTTTTATTAGCTTGCCAAAAAGGGAATGAAAGTTGTTACAAAATATTTCTATTATAAGACCAGACATACAAGTATTGAGTGCTATACGTTTTTCAAAACATAATCAAAACTAACGGTACTCAAAAAAATTAACAAACAAACAGAGTGTGATAGAGGTACGATGGTTATAAGTGATACTTTTACAACAACAATAATAGTTACAATGAGAGGAATGAGTGATAATAAATGAGAACCATTAGACAATTATGAGTAATGTACAATTGAGCTGAATATCATGAACAGTTTAGGCAATAATTAAAGGACAGTTAAACAAAAATTAAATGAAATATAATTCTTTGTTGTACAAAAATAAAATTAATTCTGTTAATAAAACTTAAAATTTAGTATAATTCTTTGTTTTTTAAATGTGTTCTGTTGCAGCCTCCCCCTCTGCTACAGAGATCGTCCCGATGATGTGGCAGGAATCAGTTAAACTTTTTAGGTTTTCTAGGTCTCAAATTTCTTCCAGCATTGTTTTGATTCATTGATGATACATCTTTATCCATCGGATCTGTAGTATTTTGTTGCTTTTGTTCGTCGACATCTCCGACAGTTGTGCTTTCTGTGTTGTTTGCTAGTTTTGATGTATCCTTCAGATTGTTTGAAGTTGTTGATGGACGTCCACGCTTTCTTATTGGATATATAGGTTCATTTGAATGTCCATTGAATGCAGTCAGTTGCGACGTATGATACGTTCCAAGTGGGATTTTAAGATTATCTTGTGCTGCTATGACATAACATGATGCTCCTTTTTTGCCAATAATTTTGTACGGGCCATCTCTTCGGGGAATAAATTTCGAAGTAATATTTTTATTTGAATTACTTAATACGTGAGTTGAAATTAAAACATCATCTCCAATTTTGAAATCTATATTAAGTCTGCGTTTTGAGTCTACATATGCCTTATTTCGATCCTGAGCTTTTTCAACGGATTCGTTTGCAATTTTTAACGTTTCTGCCATTTTTACAAGGTAAGGTGTTATTTGGGGAATGAAATTTTCAGACAAGATTATAGCTTTTAGATCTGTATGAGCCTCCATAGGGCTCCTTAATTCGCGGCCAAATGTTAAATATGCTGCAGAGTATCCTGTGCTATCGCATTTCGCTGTATTCATGGCGAATCGTATCATAGGTAATATAGAATCCCAAGTGGTGTGGTCTTTACCGACAAAAATAGAAATTTGAGTCTTGAGGTCGCGATTTTTTCTTTCAACTGGATTCGACTCCGGATGGTAAACAGGCGTGAAAGACTGAGTTATACCCAAACAATATGTTAATGTTTGCATAATTGCTGATATGAACTGGGGTCCATTGTCTGAATGTATTCGACGTGGCACACCATATCTTAAAACGACTTCATTCAATATTATTCTCGCGCAAAATTCTGCAGTGGCTTCTTTCAGCGAAAATAATTCAACCCATCGACTGCATAAATCTTCGATAACTAATATCCATTGACTGCCTTTGCTTGTACGTGGAAGTGGACCGACGAGATCAATGGCAATTACTTCAAAACGCTGTCTACTGGCAACAGTTTGAAGAAGCCCTGCAGGTTTTAAATTTGTAGCTTTATAGCGTTGACATTCCAGACAGGATTTTACATAAGATGTGATTTCAGCACGCATTCCGGACCAGTAATAATTTTTACATATGCGGTGTATAGTTCTGTCAATGCCATAGTGACCTGCCATCGGATCGTCATGAAATCTCCATAATATCTTTTGTCGCATTGATTTAGGTACTACCAGCTGTCCTTGTTCAACATCTTGATCGGAACAATATCGGTATAGCACACCATCAACCATCATGTATCCACGATTGCTATATCTTGTTGCGTTGATGTCGTCAGATTCAAACATAACAACAATTTTTTTTATATCTTCGTCTTCTAGCTGAGCCTTTCTTATTTCGGCTCCGCCTTTACGTGGAAAGTCAACCGATATTGAAAAACATTCACATTTTATGTCACAATGGGACTCGTTGGAGCATGGAGGGCGCGATAAGGTATCAGCGACAACGTTTTTCTTCCCGGGTGTATATCCAAAAGTAATGTTATGCGGCTGCAACTGCAGAGCCCATCTTGCTAAGCGACCTGTTGGCGATTTCAACGTAAAGAGCCATTTAAGAGCTTGATGATCTGTTAAAACTGATATATTTGAGCCTTCGATATACCCTCGGAACTTTTTAACTGCCCAAACTACTGCTAACGCTTCCCTCTCCGTTGTAGAATAATTTCTTTCGGCTGGAAGTAGGAGTCGGCTTGCATACTCTAATGGATGCTCATCTTCCTTCTCCCCCTGCAGTAAAACTGCTCCAAGTGCATAATCGCTGGCGTCGGTTTTTAAAAAAAATGGCTTAGTTTCATCTATTTGCTGAAGAATGGGAGGAGATATTAGTTTTTGCTTCAATGTCTCAAAAGCCGTATTTTGTTCTTCTGACCAACAGAATTTTACACCTTTCTTTGTTAATTGAGACAAGGGTTTTGAAATTTCGGCGAAACTTGGGATGAAGCGTCGGTACCAGGAACATGTTTGCAAGAATAAATTGAGTTGCTTTAGATTTTTCGGATGCGGTCTTTGCAATATAGCATTTGTTTTATCTGGATCCGGTTTAAGTCCTTCAATAGTCAAAATATGGCCAAGGTACTTAACTTCTGATCTACAGAAATGACATTTATCTCGATTAAGCTGTAGTTTTAAAGCTTTTATTTTTTCAAAAACGACTTTCAAATCATTTAAATGTGTACTGAAATCTTTGGAACATATAATTATATCGTCCAGATATGCTAATATCATAATTTGCGGGAGACCATTTCTCAGTTTGTCGATAAGTCTTTGAAAAGTAGCTGGGGCGTTTTTGAGACCAAAAGGCATTCTATTGAAGACATATATTCCGAAAGGAGTCGTGAATGCAGTTTTAATTCTATCTTCATTTGCCATTTTAATTTGCCAGTAGCCTGCCTTCAGATCGATTGTAGTCATAAATGATGTCGCCTTTGCTGCATGCAATAGATCATCCATGGATATTTATCAGTTGTAGTTATGGCGTTAAGCTTTCTGTAGTCGACACAGACTCGAACTCCCCCTGTTTTCTTTGGTATCAGGACGACGGGAAAAGCCCATGGTGACTGGTTTTCTATTATTATTTTCTTTCTTAACATTTCATTGATTTCTATCCTTAACTTTTCTTTCATAACTGGAGATAATCTGTATGGAGAACATGCAATTGGTGAGTGATTACCAGTATTTATAAAATGTTCTATGTCTGGAACTGTATCCACTTTATCTTCGAAAATATCAACTACTTGCATAAGAAGATTTTCTAAACGAATGCGATCATTTGGGTTTATATTCGCTCCCTCTTCTGATCGCAGCGTAAAATCAATGGCATTAAGCTCTATTGAAACAGATTCAGCGCTATCTCGTCTTCGTTTTACTGGTGGGAATTCCACAATATGTGCACGATTTAGACGGTTTTCATTTTTTTAAGTATTTATCAGGAATACTGTTTTTAAACATCTTTTCAATTCCGGCAGGAGAATATTCGTTGGCTTTCGTATCACCGTAGTATTTGGGAGATTCTAGGCCATAAATGCTTTTTGAATTAGATTCCTCAAGTTTTGCAAAGAACTCATCAACATTATCTGGTTGTTTAATGTTGGCTTGTGACAGAGGCAAAGATTTAATAAGTAGGTTTGGACGAGAGCATTTAAATTCGAAGTTCTTTTCAGACTCATCCTTGAAGTGCCATGTTCTCTGAGCCAGGTCTAACACGATGCCAGCTTCTTCTAAGAAATCTATGCCAATAAGTGTTCTGTTTCCTCTTGCTTTGGGCATGCATATAAAACTAATTTTCTTGAATCTTTTACCGATTATGATGTTTACTGTAGTCGAAAATACCTTTTCTTCTCGAGGAATACCGTCAGCTAATATTATTTCTGCAGAGACTTCATGAAATTGAATATTTTTGCTCCTTAATTTTTGGTACAATGTGAAACCTGCAACGCTTGTTCGTGCAGCTGTGTCAAAATATGCTTCTCCATCTAACCCTTCAATGTTTATTCCGACCGTAGGTACATTTCGACCGACTACGGCGGTATGTAGCGAATAAAATCCAATTTTTCTGGAGTATTTGAAGAGCTTCCTTTGGAACAGTTTGGACAATTTGATCTATAATAACCGGAAGCACCACAGCCATAGCAATTTAATGAGCTCTCTTTTGATTTCATATTTCCTTTCCTATCTTTTTCGATCTTTTTGTAGCACGTATCAATTGTATGGTTGGGTTTTCTACAAAACGAACATCGCATCTTTTCAGCTTTGAAAGGCTTTGGAATTTCCTCTTTAGTGTCTTCGATAAACATTTCTATTTCTCTAGCTCTCTCTAGCAACTGATGAAATGATTTGGCACTATCTCTCGATATTTTTTTTCTTATAGATAGCTTGAGTTGAGAAAATATCATGCTTATCATTATGTTTTCTGACAACTTTTCCGACAGCTGGGCAAATAGTCGTCGTTTTCGACAAATAAAGCTGTCTGTCGATTCGGAAACTTTTTGTTTATCTTGGTAAATTTCAGAAAATATTCGCCAATCTGGCTTAGCTGGGGAAAATGCTTTTTTTAGCAAATCCATGGCACTTTGGAACGTTTTGACTTCGTGTTCCACACGCTGCCACCATTCTGAAGCATATCCTTCGAACAAAAGAGGCAGACTTGTTAAAGCCAACGTATCAGAAAGCATTTCCGAATCTTTATACACGAGTATAGTGGCTATAAATTCCTCAACTTTTGTGGTGTTGTTGTATCCGCCATTAAAACGCGCAGTGCAGTTGGCAAAAGTGGGTTGACGTTCCCTACGACCCATCCATTCTCTAAACTGGTCTATTGTCAGAGTAACATTAACAGTACCAATGTTACCAGCGTTATTGGAAAGTTGTGATAAATTTGAATTTTGTGCTGATAAAGTTCATTGAGAATTACTAGACAAATTATCAGTAACTCCTGGCATCGCATATGTATGCTTTGATATTTCGTTTTGCCGACCGACGTTTAGTGGGAGATTTTGTGCAGCTAATGTAGTTAATGGAGTATTTAATGATGCTTGAGCTGTGCCAGGAATATTGTCTATAACACTTGCTGTTAAAGGGGCATTTAACGAGGATTGAAAATTGATATCATTAACACCTGCGTTTACGCTTGCATTAGTTGGATTTTGACCTTGCTGAATAACGCTTGACGGATTATTTTTATTTGTTGCAGCTATACCAGTTTCATTTGGTGTAGTTCGCGGACTTCTTCGTATCATATTTTATTCTGATTTACTAAACTGTTCTGAATTACACAATATAGGAGCAATCAAATGAACCTTCGAACCAACCAATTTGTATGTAGAGCAACAACAACAACTCGTAAGCAACAACAACAGAGCAACAATTTGATTTCAATTCCACCAAACTGCCAAATGTCTTCTTCTATAGCGTGGAGATTTTGCGTTGGGCGCCAATGTAAAGGTGAGACTCCTTTTAATAGAATCTGGCAGCAGAAAGGTTGCGCAATTGAATAAGTATTACGAGACTGGAACCAGCACAATGCCAAATTCGTCAACGTAATACCAAATATTATAACTAAAAGGGTCCAAAACAGACGGTTAACGTCCAATATGTGCCACTTTAAGTTATTTATTTTTCCCAGACAAATTCAAACAGCGCTCGATAATTTTTAAAGACTGTTTTATTAGCTTGCCAAAAAGGGAATGAAAGTTGTTACAAAATATTTCTATTATAAGACCAGACATACAAGTATTGAGTGCTATACGTTTTTCAAAACATCATCAAAACTAACGGTACTCAAAAAAATTAACAAACAAACAGAGTGTGATAGAGGTACGATGGTTATAAGTGATACTTTTACAACAACAATAATAGTTACAATGAGAGGAATGAGTGATAATAAATGAGAACCATTAGACAATTATGAGTAATGTACAATTGAGCTGGATATCATGAACAGTTTAGGCAATAATTAAAGGACAGTTAAACAAAAATTAAATGAAATATAATTCTTTGTTGTACAAAAATAAAATTAATTCTGTTAATAAAACTTAAAATTTAGTATAATTCTTTGTTTTTTAAAATGATATGAAATGTGTTCTGTTACAATCACAAATTAAGCTACTTTTTTCAATTAGACGCTTAGTTTACGAGATAAACGCATTTAAAGATTGCCATATGAAAATCCACCATTGGCCACCCATTTCATGGTGGTAACCCCACCTATTACTAGTGATTTTTCATTTTTTTTATAAGGATCACAAATTAAGCTCCTTTTTTAGATTAGACGCTTAGTTTACGAGAAAAACGCATTTAAAGTTTTCTATACGAATATTCACCATTAGCCACCCATTTCATGGTCATATCTCCACCTATAGAAGGAATTTCATGGATAATTTATAGTGATCACAAATTAAGCTCCGTTTTTCGATTAGACGCTTAGTTTATGAGATAAACGCATTTAAAGATTTCTATACGAAAATCCACCATTAGCCACCCATTTCATGGTCATATCTCCACCTATAGAAGGAATTTCATGGATAATTTATAGTGATCACAAATTAAGCTCCTTTTTTTGAATAGACGCTTAGTTTACGAGAAAAACGCATTTAAAGATTTCTATACGAAAATCCACCATTAGCCACCCATTTCGTGGTCATATCTCCACCTATAAAAGGGTTTTCATGGGTAATTTATAGTGATCACAAATTAAGCTCCTTTTTTCGATTAGACGCTTAGATTGAGAGATAAACGCACTTAAAGATTTCTATACGAAAATCCACCATTAGCCACCTATTTCGTGGTCATATCTCCACCTATAAAAGGGTTTTCATGGGTAATTTATAGTGATCACAAATTAAGCTCCTTTTTTAGATTAGACGCTTAGTTTACGAGATAAACGCATTTAAAGATTTCTATACGAAAATCCACCATTAGCCACCCATTTCGTGGTCATATCTCCACCTATAAAAGGGTTTTCATGGGTAATTTATAGTGATCACAAATTAAGCTCCTTTTTTCGATTAGACGCTTAGATTGCGAGATAAACGCATTTAAAGATTTCTATACGAAAATCCACCATTAGCCACCCATTTCGTGGTCATATCTCCCTCTATATAAGGAATTTCATGGGTAATTTATAGTGATCACAAATTAAGCTCCTTTTTTAGATTAGACGCTTAGTTGACGAGATAAACGCATTTAAAGATTTCTATACGAAAATTCACCATTAGCCACCCATTTCATGGTCATATCTCCACCTATAGAAGGAATTTCATGGGTAAATTATATTGATCACAAATTAAGCTCATTTTTTCGATTAGACGCTTAGTTTACGAGATAAACGCATTTAAAGATTTCTATACGAAAATCCACCATTAGCCACCCATTCTGTAGTCATATCTCCACCTATAGAAGGAATTTCATGGGTAATTTATAGTGATCACAAATTAAGCTACTTTTTTCAATTAGACGCTTAGTTTACGAGATAAACGCATTTAAAGATTGCCATATGAAAATCCACCATTGGCCACCCATTTCATGGTGGTAACCCCACCTATTACTAGTGATTTTTCATTTTTTTTATAAGGATCACAAATTAAGCTAATTTTTTCGATTAGACGCTTAGTTTACGAGAAAAACGCATTTAAAGTTTTCTATACGAATATTCACCATTAGCCACCCATTTCATGGTCATATCTCCACCTATAGAAGGAATTTCATGGATAATTTATAGTGATCACAAATTAAGCTCCGTTTTTCAATTAGACGCTTAGTTTATGAGATAAACGCATTTAAAGATTTCTATACGAAAATCCACCATTAGCCACCCATTTCATGGTCATATCTCCACCTATAGAAGGAATTTCATGGGTAATTTATAGCGATCACAAATTAAGCTCCTTTTTTTTTGAATAGACGCTTAGTTTACGAGAAAAACGCATTTAAAGTTTTCTATACGAATATTCACCATTAGCCACCCATTTCATGGTCATATCTCCACCTATAGAAGGAATTTCATGGATAATTTATAGTGATCACAAATTAAGCTCCTTTTTGCGATTAGACGCTTAGTTTACGAGATTTCTATACGAAAATCCACCATTAGCCACCCATTTCGTGGTCATATCTCCACCTATAAAAGGGTTTTCATGGGTAATTTATAGTGATCACAAATTAAGCTCCTTTTTTAGATTAGACGCTTAGTTTACGAGATAAACGCATTTAAAGATTTCTATACGAAAATCCACCATTAGCCACCCATTTCGTGGTCATATCTCCACCTATAAAAGGGTTTTCATGGGTAATTTATAGTGATCACAAATTAAGCTCCTTTTTTTGAATAGACGCTTAGTTTACGAGATAAACGCATTTAAAGATTTCTATACAAAAATCCACCATTAGCCACCCATTTCATGGTCATATCTCCACCTATAAAAGGGTATTCATGGGTAATTTATAGTGATCACAAATTAAGTTCCTTTTTTAGATTAGACGCTTAGTTTACGAGATAAACGCATTTAAAGATTTCTATACGAAAATCCACCATTAGCCACCCATTTCGTGGTCATATCTCCACCTATAAAAGGGTTTTCATGGGTAATTTATAGCGATCACAAATTAAGCTCCTTTTTTTGAATAGACGCTTAGTTTACGAGATAAACGCATTTAAAGATTTCTATACGAAAATCCACCATTAGCCACCCATTTCGTGGTCATATCTCCACCTATAAAAGGGTTTTCATGGGTAATTTATAGTGATCACAAATTAAGCTCCTTTTTTAGATTAGACGCTTAGTTTACGAGATAAATGCATTTAAAGATTTCTATACGAAAATCCACCATTAGCCACCCATTTCGTGGTCATATCTCCACCTATAAAAGGGTTTTCATGGGTAATTTATAGTGATCACAAATTAAGCTCCTTTTTTTGAATAGACGCTTAGTTTACGAGATAAACGCATTTAAAGATTTCTATACGAAAATCCACCATTAGCCACCCATTTCATGGTCATATCTCCACCTATAGAAGGAATTTCATGGATAATTTATAGTGATCACAAATTAAGCTCCTTTTTTCGATTAGACGCTTAGTTGACGAGATAAACGCATTTAAAGATTTCTATACGAAAATCCACCATTAGCCCCCCATTTCATGGTCATATCTCCACCTATAGAAGGAATTTCATGGGTAATTTATAGCGATCACAAATTAAGCTCCTTTTTTGAATAGACGCTTAGTTTACGAGATAAACGCATTTAAAGATTCCTATACAAAAATCCACCATTAGCCACCCATTTCATGGTCATATCTCCACCTATAAAAGGGTATTCATGGGTAATTTATAGTGATCACAAATTAAGCTCCTTTTTTAGATTAGACGCTTAGTTTACGAGATAAACGCATTTAAAGATTTCTATACGAAAATCCACCATTAGCCACCCATTTCGTGGTCATATCTCCACCTATAAAAGGGTTTTCATGGGTAATTTATAGTGATCACAAATTAAGCTCCTTTTTTTAATAGACGCTTAGTTTACGAGATAAACGCATTTAAAGATTTCTATACGAAAATCCACCATTAGCCACCAATTTCGTGGTCATATCTCCACCTATAAAAGGGTTTTCATGGGTAATTTATAGTGATCACAAATTAAGCTCCTTTTTTAGATTAGACGCTTAGTTGACGAGATAAACGCATTTAAAGATTTCTATACGAAAATCCACCATTAGCCACCCATTTCGTGGTCATATCTCCACCTATAAAAGGGTTTTCATGGGTAATTTATAGTGATCACAAATTAAGCTCCTTTTTTTGAATAGACGCTTAGTTTACGAGATAAACGCATTTAAAGATTTCTATACGAAAATCCACCATTAGCCACCCATTTCATGGTCATATCTCCACCTATAGAAGGAATTTCATGGGTAATTTATAGCGATCACAAATTAAGCTCCTTTTTTTGAATAGACGCTTAGTTTACGAGAAAAACGCATTTAAAGTTTTCTATACGAATATTCACCATTAGCCACCCATTTCATGGTCATATCTCCACCTATAGAAGGAATTTCATGGATAATTTATAGTGATCACAAATTAAGCTCCTTTTTTAGATTAGACGCTTAGTTTACGAGATTTCTATACGAAAATCTACCATTAGCCACCTATTTCGTGGTCATATCTCCACCTATAGAAGGGTTTTCATGGGTAATTTATAGTGATCACAAATTAAGTTCTTTTTTTAGATTACACGCTTAGTTTACGAGACAAACGCATTTAAAGATTTCTATACGAAAATCCACCATTAGCCCCTCATTTCGTGGTCATATCTCCACCTATAAAAGGGTTTTCATGGGTAATTTATAGCGATCACAAATTAAGCTCCTTTTTTTGAATAGACGCTTAGTTTACGAGATAAACGCATTTAAAGATTTCTATACGAAAATCCACCATTAGCCCCCCATTTCATGGTCATATCTCCACCTATAGAAGGGTATTCATGGGTAATTTATAGTGATCACAAATTAAGCTCCTTTTTTAGATTAGACGCTTAGTTTACGAGATAAACGCATTTAAAGATTTCTATACAAAAATCCACCATTAGCCACCCATTTCGTGGTCATATCTCCACCTATAAAAGGGTTTTCATGGGTAATTTATAGCGATCACAAATTAAGCTCCTTTTTTTGAATAGACGCTTAGTTTACGAGATAAACGCATTTAAAGATTTCTATACAAAAAATCCACCATTAGCCACCCATTTCATGGTCATATCTCCACCTATAGAAGGAATTTCATGGGTAATTTATAGTGATCACAAATTAAGCTCCTTTTTTAGATTAGACGCTTAGTTTACGAGATAAACGCATTTAAAGATTTCTATACAAAAATCCACCATTAGCCACCCATTTCGTGGTCATATCTCCACCTATAAAAGGGTTTTCATGGGTAATTTATAGTGATCACAAATTAAGCTCCTTTTTTAGATTAGACGCTTAGTTTACGAGATAAACGCATTTAAAGATTTCTATACGAAAATCCACCATTGGCCACCCATTTCATAGTGATAAACCCACCTATTACTAGTGATTTTTCAAGTATTTCATAGTGATCACAAATTAAGCTCCTTTTTTCGATTAGACGCTTAGTTGACGAAATAAACGCATTTAAAGATTTCCATAAGAAAATCCACCATTAGCCACCCATTTCGTGGTCATATCTCCACCTATAAAAGGGTTTTTCATGGGTAATTTATAGTGATCACAAATTAAGCTCCTTTTTAGATTAGACGCTTAGATTACGAGATAAACGCATTTAAAGATTTCTATACGAAAATTAATTAAGCTCCTTTTTTAGATTAGACGCTTAGTTTACGAGATAAACGCATTTAAAGATTTCTATACAAAAATCCACCATTAGCCACCCATTTCGTGGTCATATCTCCACCTATAAAAGGGTTTTCATGGGTAATTTATAGTGATCACAAATTAAGCTCCTTTTTTAGATTAGACGCTTAGTTTACGAGATAAACGCATTTAAAGATTTCTATACGAAAATCCACCATTGGCCACCCATTTCATAGTGATAAACCCACCTATTACTAGTGATTTTTCAAGTATTTCATAGTGATCACAAATTAAGCTCCTTTTTTCGATTAGACGCTTAGTTGACGAAATAAACGCATTTAAAGATTTCCATAAGAAAATCCACCATTAGCCACCCATTTCGTGGTCATATCTCCACCTATAAAAGGGTTTTCATGGGTAATTTATAGTGATCACAAATTAAGCTCCTTTTTTAGATTAGACGCTTAGTTTACGAGATAAACGCATTTAAAGATTTCTATACAAAAATCCACCATTAGCCACCCATTTCGTGGTCATATCTCCACCTATAAAAGGGTTTTCATGGGTAATTTATAGTGATCACAAATTAAGCTTCTTTTATCGATTAGACGCTTAGTTTACGAGATAAACGCATTTAAAGATTTCTATACGAAAATCCACCATTGGCCACCCATTTCATGGTGATATACCCACCTATTACTAGTGATTTTTCAAGTATTTCATAGTGATCACAAATTAAGCTTCTTTTATCGATTAGAAGCTTAGTTTACGAGATAAACGCATTTAAAGATTTCTATACGAAAATCCACCATTAGCCACCCATTTCATGGTCATATCTCCACCCATAGAAGGAATTTCATATGTAATTTATAGTAATCACAAATTAAGCTTCTTTTATCGATTAGACGCTTAGTTTACGAGATAAACGCATTTAAAGATTTCTATACGAAAATCCATCATTGGCCACCCATTTCATGGTGATATACCCACCTATTGCTAGTGATTTTTCAAGTATTTTATAGTGATCACAAATTAAGCTCCCTTTTTTCGATTAGACGCTTAGATTACGAGATAAACACATTTAAAGATTTCTATACGAAAATCCACCATTGGCCACCCATTTCATAGTGATAAACCCACCTATTACTAGTGATTTTTCAAGTATTTCATAGTGATCACAAATTCAGCTCCTTTTTTCGATTAGACGCTTAGTTTTCGAGATAAACGCATTTAAAGATTTCTATACGAAAATCCACCATTAGCCACCCATTTCATAGTGATATACCCACCTATTACTAGTGATTTTTCAAGTATTTCATAGTGATCACAAATTAAGCTCCTTTTTTTCGATTAGACGCTTAGTTTACGAGATAAACACATTTAAAGATTTCTATATAAAAATCCACCATTAGCCACCCATTTCATGGTCATATCTCCACCCATAGAAGGAATTTCATGTGTAATTTATAGTAATCACAAAATAAGCTCCTTTTTTCGATTAGACGCTTAGTTTACGAGATAAGCGCATTTAAAGATTTCTTTACGAAAATCCATCATTAGCCACCCATTTCATGGTCATATCTCCCCCTATAGAAGGAATTTCATGGGTAATTTATAGTAATCATAAAATAAGCTCCTTTTTTCGATTAGACGCTTAGTTTACGATATAAACGCATTTAAAGATTTCTATACGAAAATCCACCATTGGCCACCCATTTCATAGTGATATACCCACCTATTACTAGTGATTTTTCAAGTATTTCATAGTGATCACAAATTAAGCTTCTTTTATCGATTAGACGCTTAGTTTACGAGATAAGCGCATTTAAAGATTTCTTTACGAAAATCCATCATTAGCCACCCATTTCATGGTCATATCTCCCCCTATAGAAGGAATTTCATGGGTAATTTATAGTAATCATAAAATAAGCTCCTTTTTCGATTAGACGCTTAGTTTACGAGATAAACGCATTTAAAGATTTCTATACGAAAATCCACCATTGGCCACCCATTTCATAGTGATATACCCACCTATTACTAGTGATTTTTCAAGTATTTCATAGTGATCACAAATTAAGCTTCTTTTATCGATTAGACGCTTAGTTTACGAGATAAACGCATTTAAAGATTTCTATACGAAAATCCACCATTAGCCACCCATTTCATGGTCATATCTCCCCCTATAGAAGGAATTTCATGGGTAATTTATAGTGATCACAAATTGAGCTCCTTTTTTCGATTAGACGCTTAGTTTACGAGATAAACACATTTAAAGATTTCTACACAGAAATCCACCATTAGCCCCCCATTTCATGGTCATATCTCCACCTATAGAAGGAATTTCATGGGTAATTTATAGCGATCACAAATTAAGCTCCTTTTTTTGAATAGACGCTTAGTTTACGAGATAAACGCATTTAAAGATTTCTATACAAAAATCCACCATTAGCCACCCATTTCATGGTCATATCTCCCCCTATAGAAGGAATTTCATGGGTAATTTATAGTGATCACAAATTGAGCTCCTTTTTTCGATTAGACGCTTAGTTTACGAGATAAACGCATTTAAAGATTTCTTTACGAAAATCCATCATTAGCCACCCATTTCATGGTCATATCTCCCCCTATAGAAGGAATTTCACGGGTAATTTATA
This sequence comes from Muscina levida, assembly GCA_964034835.1. NCBI lineage: Eukaryota > Metazoa > Arthropoda > Insecta > Diptera > Muscidae > Muscina > Muscina levida. Next base: position 8,792 of record CAXIUB010000030.1, on the reverse strand, counting down.
GTAATCACAAAATAAGCTCCTTTTTTCGATTAGACGCTTAGTTTACGATAAAACGCATTTAAAGATTTCTATACGAAAATCCACCATTAGCCACCCATTTCATAGTGATAAACCCACCTATTACTAGTGATTTTTCAAGTATTTCATAGTGATCACAAATTAAGCTCCTTTTTTCGATTAGACGCTTAGTTTACGACATAAACACATTTAAAGATTTCTATACGAAAATCCACCATTAGCCACCCATTTCATGGTCATATCTCCACCCATAGAAGGAATTTCATATGTAATTTATAGTAATCACAAAATAAGCTCCTTTTTCGATTAGACGTTTAGTTTACGAGATAAACGCATTTAAAGATTTCTATACGAAAATCCACCATTGGCCACCCATTTCATGGTGATATACCCACCTATTACTAGTGATTTTTCAAGTATTTCATAGTGATCACAAATTAAGCTTCTTTTATCGATTAGACGCTTAGTTTACGAGATAAACGCATTTAAAGATTTCTATACGAAAATCCACCATTAGCCACCCATTTCATAGTGATATACCCACCTATTACTAGTGATTTTTCAAGTATTTCATAGTGATCACAAATTAAGCTCCTTTTTTCGATTAGACGCTTAGTTTACGACATAAACACATTTAAAGATTTCTATACGAAAATCCACCATTAGCCACCCATTTCATGGTCATATCTCCACCTATAGAAGGAATTTCATATGTAATTTATAGTAATCACAAAATAAGCTCCTTTTTTCGATTAGACGTTTAGTTTACGAGATAAACGCATTTAAAGATTTCTATACGAAAATCCACCATTGGCCACCCATTTCATGGTGATATACCCACCTATTACTAGTGATTTTTCAAGTATTTCATAGTGATCACAAATTAAGCTTCTTTTATCGATTAGACGCTTAGTTTACGAGATAAACGCATTTAAAGATTTCTATACGAAAATCCACCATTAGCCACCCATTTCATGGTCATATCTCCACCCATAGAAGGAATTTCATATGTAATTTATAGTAATCACAAAATAAGCTCCTTTTTTCGATTAGACGTTTAGTTTACGAGATAAACGCATTTAAAGATTTCTATACGAAAATCCACCATTGGCCACCCATTTCATGGTGATATACCCACCTATTACTAGTGATTTTTCAAGTATTTCATAGTGATCACAAATTAAGCTTCTTTTATCGATTAGACGCTTAGTTTACGAGATAAACGCATTTAAAGATTTCTATACGAAAATCCACCATTAGCCACCCATTTCATAGTGATATACCCACCTATTACTAGTGATTTTTCAAGTATTTCATAGTGATCACAAATTAAGCTCCTTTTTTCGATTAGACGCTTAGTTTACGAGATAAACGCATTTAAAGATTTCTATACGAAAATCCACCATTAGCCACCCATTTCATGGTCATATCTCCACCCATAGAAGGAATTTCATATGTAATTTATAGTAATCACAAAATAAGCTCCTTTTTTCGATTAGACGTTTAGTTTACGAGATAAACGCATTTAAAGATTTCTATACGAAAATCCACCATTGGCCACCCATTTCATGGTGATATACCCACCTATTACTAGTGATTTTTCAAGTATTTCATAGTGATCACAAATTAAGCTTCTTTTATCGATTAGACGCTTAGTTTACGAGATAAACGCATTTAAAGATTTCTATACGAAAATCCACCATTAGCCACCCATTTCATGGTCATATCTCCCCCTATAGAAGGAATTTCATGGGTAATTTATAGTGATCACAAATTGAGCTCCTTTTTTCGATTAGACGCTTAGTTTACGAGATAAACACATTTAAAGATTTCTATACGAAAATCCACCATTGGCCACCCATTTCATAGTGATAAACCCACCTATTACTAGTGATTTTTGAAGTATTTCATAGTGATCACAAACTTAGCTCCTTTTTTCGATTAGACGCTTAGTTTACGAGATAAACGCATTTAAAGATTTCTATACGAAAATCCACCATTAGCCACCCATTTCATGGTCATATCTCCACCCATAGAAGGAATTTCATATGTAATTTATAGTAATCACAAAATAAGCTCCTTTTTTCGATTAGACGTTTAGTTTACGAGATAAACGCATTTAAAGATTTCTATACGAAAATCCACCATTGGCCACCCATTTCATGGTCATATCTCCCCCTATAGAAGGAATTTCATGGGTAATTTATAGTGATCACAAATTGAGCTCCTTTTTTCGATTAGACGCTTAGTTTACGAGATAAACGCATTTAAAGATTTCTATACGAAAATCCACCATTAGCCACCCATTTCATGGTCATATCTCCCCCTATAGAAGGAATTTCATGGGTAATTTATAGTGATCACAAATTGAGCTCCTTTTTCGATTAGACGCTTAGTTTACGAGATAAACACATTTAAAGATTTCTATACGAAAATCCACCATTGGCCACCCATTTCATAGTGATAAACCCACCTATTACTAGTGATTTTTCAAGTATTTCATAGTGATCACAAACTTAGCTCCTTTTTTCGATTAGACGCTTAGTTTACGAGATAAACGCATTTAAAGATTTCTATACGAAAATCCACCATTAGCCACCCATTTCATGGTGATATACCCACCTATTACTAGTGATTTTTCAAGTATTTCATAGTGATCACAAATTAAGCTCCTTTTTTTCGATTAGACGCTTAGTTTACGAGATAAACACATTTAAAGATTTCTATACGAAAATCCACCATTGGCCACCCATTTCATAGTGGTAAACCCACCTATTACTAGTGATTTTTCAAGTATTTCATAGTGATCACAAACTTAGCTCCTTTTTTCGATTAGACGCTTAGTTTACGAGATAAACGCATTTAAAGATTTCTATACGAAAATCCACCATTGGCCACCCATTTCATAGTGATATACCCACCTATTACTAGTGATTTTTCAAGTATTTCATAGTGATCACAAACTAAGCTCCTTTTTTCGATTAGACGCTTAGTTTACGAGATAAACGCATTTAAATATTTCTATACGAAAATCCATCATTAGCCACCCATTTCATGGTCATATCTCCACCTATAGAAGGAATTTCATGGGTAATTTATAGTGATCACAAATTAAGCTCCTTTTTTTCGATTAGACGCTTAGTTTACGAGATAAACACATTTAAAGATTTCTATACGAAAATCCACCATTAGCCACCCATTTCATGGTCATATCTCCACCCATAGAAGGAATTTCATATGTAATTTATAGTAATCACAAAATAAGCTCCTTTTTTCGATTAGACGTTTAGTTTACGAGATAAACGCATTTAAAGATTTCTATACGAAAATCCACCATTGGCCACCCATTTCATGGTGATATACCCACCTATTACTAGTGATTTTTCAAGTATTTCATAGTGATCACAAATTAAGCTTCTTTTATCGCTTAGACGCTTAGTTTACGAGATAAACGCATTTAAAGATTTCTATACGAAAATCCACCATTAGCCACCCATTTCATGGTCATATCTCGCCCTATAGAAGGAATTTCATGTGTAATTTATAGTAATCACAAAATAAGCTCCTTTTTTTCGATTAGACGCTTAGTTTACGAGATAAACGCATTTAAAGATTTCTATACGAAAATCCATCATTGGCCACCCATTTCATGGTGATATACCCACCTATTACTAGTGATTTTTCAAGTATTTTATAGTGATCACAAATTAAGCTCCTTTTTTTCGATTAGACGCTTAGATTACGAGATAAACACATTTAAAGATTTCTATACGAAAATCCACCATTGGCCACCCATTTCATAGTGATATACCCACCTATTACTATTGATTTTTCAAGTATTTCATAGTGATCACAAACTTAGCTCCTTTTTTCGATTAGACGCTTAGTTTACGAGATAATCGCATTTAAAGATTTCCTTATGAAAATCCAGCATTGCCCACCCATTTCATAGTGATATCCCCCCATATAATTCATGGGATTTCATAAGTATTTCAAAGTGATCACAAATTAAGCTCCTTTTTGTGATTAGACGCTTAGTTTACGAGATAATCGCATTTAAAGATTTCCATATGAAAATCCAGCATTGCCCACCCATTTCATAGTGATATCCCCATATAATTCATGGGATTTCCTAAGTATTTCATAGTGATCACAAATTATGCTCCTTTTTGCGATTAGACGCTTAGTTTACGAGATAATCGCATTTAAAGATTTCTATACGAAAATCCATCATTGGCCACCCATTTCATGGTGATATACCCACCTATTACTAGTGATTTTTCAAGTATTTTATAGTGATCACAAACTTAGCTCCTTTTTTCGATTAGACGCTTAGTTTACGAGATAATCGCATTTAAAGATTTCCTTATGAAAATCCAGCATTGCCCACCCATTTCATAGTGATATCGCATTTAAAGATTTCCTTATGAAAATCCAGCATTGCCCACCCATTTCATAGTGATATCCCCCCATATAATTCATGGGATTTCATAAGTATTTCAAAGTGATCACAAATTAAGCTCCTTTTTGTGATTAGACGCTTAGTTTACGAGATAATCGCAATTAAAGATTTCCATATGAAAATCCAGCATTGCCCACCTATTTCATAGTGATATCCCCATATAATTCATGGGATTTCATAAGTATTTCATAGTGATCACAAATTAAGCTCCTTTTTGCGATTAGACGCTTAGTTTACGAGATAATCGCATTTAAAGATTTCCATATGAAAATCCAGCATTGCCCACCCATTTCATAGTGATATCCCCCCCATATAATTCATGGGATTTCATAAGTATTTCATAGTGATCACAAATTAAGCTCCTTTTTGCGATTAGACGCTTAGTTTACGAGATAATCGCATTTAAAGATTTCCATATGAAAATCCAGCATTGCCCACCCATTTCATAATGATATCCCCATATAATTCATGAGATTTCCTACGTATCTCATATTGCGATTAGACGCTTAGTTTACGAGATAATCGCATTTAAAGATTTCCATATGAAAATCCAGCATTGCCCACCTATTTCATAGTGATATCCCCATATAATTCATGGGATTTCCTACGTATTTCATAGTGATCACAAATTAAGCTCCTTTTGCGATTAGGCGCTTAGTTTACGAGATAATCGCATTTAAAGATTTCCATATGAAAATCCAGCATTGCCCACCCATTTCATAGTGATATCCCCATATAATTCATGGGATTTCCTACGTATTTCATAGTGATCACAAATTAAGCTCCTTTTTGCGATTAGACGCTTAGTTTACGAGATAATCGCATTTAAAGATTTCCATATGAAAATCCAGCATTGCCCACCCATTTCGTAGTGATATCCCCATATAATTCATGGGATTTCCTACGTATTTCATAGTGATCACAAATTAAGCTCCTTTTTGCGATTAGACGCTTAGTTTACAAGATAATCGCATTTAAAGATTTCCATATGAAAATCCAGCATTGCCCACCCATTTCATAGTGATATCCCCCATATAATTCATGGGATTTCATAAGTATTTCAAAGTGATCACAAATTAAGCTCCTTTTTGTGATTAGACGCTTAGTTTACGAGATAATCGCATTTAAAGATTTCCATATGAAAATCCAGCATTGCCCACCCATTTCATAGTGATATCCCCATATAATTTATGGGATTTCCTACGTATTTCATAGTGATCACAAATTAAGCTCCTTTTTGCGATTAGACGCTTAGTTTACGAGATAATCGCATTTAAAGATTTCCTTATGAAAATCCAGCATTGCCCACCCATTTCATAGTGATATCCCCCCATATAATTCATGGGATTTCATAAGTATTTCAAAGTGATCACAAATTAAGCTCCTTTTTGTGATTAGACGCTTAGTTTACGAGATAATCGCATTTAAAGATTTCCATATGAAAATCCAGCATTGCCCACCCATTTCATAGTGACATCCCCATATAATTCATGGGATTTCCTAAGTATTTCATAGTGATCACAAATTAAGCTCCTTTTTGCGATTAGACGCTTAGTTTACGAGATAATCGCATTTAAAGATTTCCTTATGAAAATCCAGCATTGCCCACCCATTTCATAGTGATATCCCCATATAATTCATGGGATTTCCTAAGTATTTCATAGTGATCACAAATTAAGCTCCTTTTTGTGATTAGACGCCTAGTTTACGAGATAATCGCATTTAAAGATTTCCATATGAAAATCCTTTTTGCGATTAGACGCTTAGTTTACGAGATAATCGCATTTAAAGATTTCCATATGAAAATCCAGCATTGCCCACCCATTTCATAGTGATATCCCCATATAATTCATAGGATTTCCTAAGTATTTCATAGTGATCACAAATTAAGCTCCTTTTTGTGATTAGACGCCTAGTTTACGAGATAATCGCATTTAAAGATTTCAATATGAAAATCCTTTTTGCGATTAGACGCTTAGTTTACGAGATAATCGCATTTAAAGATTTCCATATGAAAATCCAGCATTGCCCACCCATTTCATAGTGATATCCCCATATAATTCATAGGATTTCCTAAGTATTTCATAGTGATCACAAATTAAGCTCCTTTTTGTGATTAGACGCTTAGTTTACGAGATAATCGCATTTAAAGATTTCCATATGAAAATCCAGCATTGCCCACCCATTTCATAGTGATATCCCCATATAATTCATGGGATTTCCTACGTATTTCATAGTGATCACAAATTAAGCTCCTTTTTGCGATTAGACGCTTAGTTTACGAGATAATCGCATTTAAAGATTTCCTTATGAAAATCCAGCATTGCCCACCCATTTCATAGTGATATCCCCATATAATTCATGGGATTTCCTACGTATTTCATAGTGATCACAAATTAAGCTCCTTTTTGCGATTAGACGCTTAGTTTACGAGATAATCGCATTTAAGATTTCCTTATGAAAATCCAGCATTGCCCACCCATTTCATAGTGATATCCCCCCCATATAATTCATGGGATTTCATAAGTATTTCAAAGTGATCACAAATTAAGCTCCTTTTTGTGATTAGACGCTTAGTTTACGAGATAATCGCATTTAAAGATTTCCATATGAAAATCCAGCATTGCCCACCCATTTCATAGTGATATCCCCATATAATTCATGGGATTTCCTAAGTATTTCATAGTGATCACAAATTAAGCTCCTTTTTGCGATTAGACGCTTAGTTTACGAGATAATCGCATTTAAAGATTTCCTTATGAAAATCCAGCATTGCCCACCCATTTCATAGTGATATCCCCCCCATATAATTCATGGGATTTCATAAGTATTTCAAAGTGATCACAAATTAAGCTCCTTTTTGTGATTAGACGCTTAGTTTACGAGATAATCGCATTTAAAGATTTCCATATGAAAATCCAGCATTGCCCACCCATTTCATAGTGATATCCCCATATAATTCATGGGATTTCCTAAGTATTTCATAGTGATCACAAATTTAGCTCCTTTTTGCGATTAGACGCTTAGTTTACGAGATAATCGCATTTAAAGATTTCCTTATGAAAATCCAGCATTGCCCACCCATTTCATAGTGATATCCCCATATAATTCATAGGATTTCCTAAGTATTTCATAGTGATCACAAATTAAGCTCCTTTTTGTGATTAGACGCCTAGTTTACGAGATAATCGCATTTAAAGATTTCCATATGAAAATCCTTTTTGCGATTAGACGCTTAGTTTACGAGATAATCGCATTTAAAGATTTCCATATGAAAATACAGCATTGCCCACCCATTTCATAGTGATATCCCCATATAATTCATAGGATTTCCTAAGTATTTCCTTTTTGTGATTAGACGCTTAGTTTACGAGATAATCGCATTTAAAGATTTCCATATGAAAATCCAGCATTGCCCACCCATTTCATAGTGATATCCCCATATAACTCATGGGATTTCCTACGTATTTCATAGTGATCACAAATTAAGCTCCTTTTTGCGATTAGACGCTTAGTTTACGAGATAATCGCATTTAAAGATTTCCATATGAAAATCCAGTATTGCCCACCCATTTCATAGTGATATCCCCATATAACTCATGGGATTTCCTACGTATTTCATAGTGATCACAAATTAAGCTCCTTTTTGCGATAAGACGCTTAGTTTAAGAGATAATCGCATTTAAAGATTTCCATATGAAAATACAGCATTGCCCACCCATTTCATAGTGATATCCCCATATAATTCATAGGATTTCCTAAGTATTTCCTTTTGTGATTAGACGCTTAGTTTACGAGATAATCGCATTTAAAGATTTCCATATGAAAATCCAGCATTGCCCACCCATTTCATAGTGATATCCCCATATAACTCATGGGATTTCCTACGTATTTCATAGTGATCACAAATTAAGCTCCTTTTTGCGATTAGACGCTTAGTTTACGAGATAATCGCATTTAAAGATTTCCATATGAAAATCCTTTTTGCGATTAGACGCTTAGTTTACGAGATAATCGCATTTAAAGATTTCCATATGAAAATCCAGCATTGCCCACCCATTTCATAGTGATATCCCCATATAATTCATAGGATTTCCTAAGTATTTCATAGTGATCACAAATTAAGCTCCTTTTGTGATTAGACGCTTAGTTTACGAGATAATCGCATTTAAAGATTTCCATATGAAAATCCAGCATTGCCCACCCATTTCATAGTGATATCCCCATATAACTCATGGGATTTCCTACGTATTTCATAGTGATCACAAATTAAGCTCCTTTTTGCGATTAGACGCTTAGTTTACGAGATAAT
>CAXIUB010000029.1:0-23429 GCA_964034835.1 Muscina levida | reverse complement strand
TGACCAAATGCTGCCAGAATCAAATAAATGGGGAATGTCTTGCCTGGGGGGAGCATCGAGAAAGTAAATGCCTCCCGTTCCATCGTCAACAACATCCATCAGCGAATCGTACACGTTCGTTTGCTCGGCATTCAATGGCGACACATTTTTTCGGACTCTTACAGTCAGCTAATCTCGATCAATGCTTGATCTCGTTGCAATTCGCAATTGAATGCATCGTGCATCGAACGATTTGACGCTGGTATTCCAATTTCGACAGTAGATAGCCGCACATGAGCACGCACATGTCTTTGAACAGAAGTTAATTTCAAGATCGAAATTCGAACTTAAATAGAGAATGAAAAAAGTGATGACTTTTCGCTCTATTGACCATCTTTAAACTTAGGTGATAGCCATCCTCCCCACGACAGAACATCAATGGGCATTGAAGTGCATCACCTGACCGATGAATCTCGTATACGTGTTGCAGTTGTCTACCATCCCGACGCTTGAGAACAATATCGCGTGATTCCACATTCTTTCCAACAATCATTTATAGTGGGAGCATCGAATTGTCCTGCATGGCAACCAGAGGGTCGTTTGTCTGCTCTGATAATGATTTTGTGGTCGTCGGAGTGCATTGCATTTAATGCGGTTGTGAACAATCGGACCAATGCGTTATTCTCATGCAGAAGATTTTGAAATTGTTCGATCATTTCGTGTTTAATTTTTTAACATAATAATCACAAATTTTCGAAGCATCATAACGAATTTTCCACCTTTACGTCGACAAAAATCATAAAATCAAGCGATACAGTGCAAAATTTCGTCGAAAAATCTACATTTTTCAAGTTTTTCCGGAATTTTTAGAGTTTTCCACCAAGAATTTTGATATTATCCAAAATATTACAGATTAACATCGTCCAAATCATACGTACCAATCATACGATAAAATTCAAAATTTCGTAATTTTTCCGTAATTTTTCGACAAAAATTTTATATTTTTCCCTTCGTAAAGCCACTATGAAACAATTTAATTATCGAAATTCAATTATCGATTTTTATCAAATCAAGCTATACAGTGCAAAACTTTCTAGAAAAAATCCAAGTTTTTCCGGAATTTTCCGAGATTTCCACCAAAAAATTTTCTATTTTTCCATTCGAAAAATCATTTTGGAATAATTTTTCGAAATTTTTCACAGTTCCGTCGTCCAAATTTAATAAATCATACTTTAAAGTGCAAAATTTCGTCGAAAAAACAAATTCAAACTTTTTGAATTTTTCCGGAATTTTCCACATTTTTCAACAAAAATTTTCAATTTTTCTATTCGAAAAGCCATTCTTGAACAATTGCACACAAAATTCCATAATAAAAGGCAATTTTCGATTTTTCTTATTTTCCGACTTTTTCCTGGCAATAACGAACAACTGAAAAAAGGTTTGAGCAAAATCGGCCCAGCCGTTCTCAATTGATGAATTACTATACATTTTTGCCACCATTTTGATATATATACATAACATATCAGTATTTGCCCGTTTGCGGTTGAAGATAGGTCTTTCGGTCACAATACTAGCGGTCTACAAATTTTTTTTTACTAATTTGTATAGGAGTTACTTTAAGCAGCAGCACAACGTGTGCGATTTTTTCCCGTAATTCAACGTTCAATAAACTCTTGCCTTGGCAAAATTTGACTAAATTCAGAGTACATACAAAAAAGGGGCAATTTCGGTTTTTTATATGGGATTTACCAGAAGCGGCGTGCCATATGGTTAGGTTTGCTAATGTTTTGCCTATTATTACAAGATAAATAAACAGATCAAACTTAAAAAGCCTCCAGGTGCTGGTTTGGAAGTTATAGGAGAAATATTAAGTAATAGGAGGCACTAGAAGAGGTCAACCGATATAGTCCGTTTTCATTCCTGTGTCAAATTTGTATAAGCGTACATCTTACTCAAAATTTAACTGAATTCAGTGTAAATACAAAAGAATATGTTTGTAAAACTATTAGGGTCAATTCGGTTTCGGTTTTCTTAGGTTAGTCTACTATTCCAAGAAAATTAAACTATCCAAACTCAAATATCCTTCATTTGTCCCTTTGGAAGTTATGAAGGAAATATTAATTTTTCAAAAATAGGTAAGTTTGTATAAGAGGTACCTGAATTGATGGGGCATTTCTGCCTTTTTACAATCTCATTACTTCATTTTAAAAAATATTAATACTGGTAAATTTTCATAAGCATCAGTTAAGAATTACTCGAGTTATCGTCCCCACCTGCCATGCAGCCAGACAGACGGACAGAGCTCATTCGTCTTAAGAAGTCCTGAAACGAATTTGGTCTTAACATAATTGGGGTCTAGCAAGTCTCCTTTAAGGCGTTTCACTCTTTTTCACGTATCAAATGATATATACCATCATTCCTAAGGGTGATGGTAGAATAATAAGGTAATAAAAAATTACGAATCAAATACATTTTTTCTATTGAACGATCTAATTTTAACGCTTAATTTATTCTGGTTTTGTTTTTAAGAGCTTCTGGGAGTCAGTAGCGAACTTACTTTATGTTGTTTGTTCGTAAGTGGTTGTTAATAATTTTAATCTCTTTTTTTTGTTATATGACTTAAATTTAAACTTTGACACTGCGGTTAATTTGTTTGTTACAAATTAAATCAATTGCATGCATGCAAGTATGTATGCAGAGGTCAAGCGCTAATGAAATTGGGATTTATGACACTACTTTCAACATTAAGTGTTGTGCAAAATTTAATTTTAGGAAAATTATGTACGCTTTATCCAAAATCATCCGCGGGAACAGAAACTGACTGTTTTGTATCAAACAAACCTTTCGAGTACGTGTGAATTACCGATCGTATCTGTGTAAAAAACGATTATTGCTGGCCTCGCGAGTCTATGGAAAGCCTGTCACTGACCTAGATGAATTAACTGTGCATTCACTGGCACATCTCAGGGAAATTATGTACAAAACAACATTTGGATAAGGGACTTTTTTTAATTGGTGAATAAATCCTTTACAATTCTTGCCACATTTTTTGTTACCCCAAACCAATAATATTATTCTTCTGTTATTCTTCTTATTCGCTAAAATGGGAAGGAAAAAGGGTATGTACTGTGGAACTTTCAAAATAAATCAGGGTACGAGTTAAGTTGTTTCTTTGCCTTTAGGAAACACAATAACTTTCATTTGTTGAAGTTATCATAAAAATGGTTTCCACAAAATACATAAATCGTTCAAAGTGGTGTACGTATCGTATGATTTAAAAAGTAATGCACAATAGAATATCCTACTAGTGACAGCATCTCCCTTTCCGCCCACTCCACTTGCAAAATATTAATCCACATATTATGTAAATTTTTCCATAATACATGCAAACCTGAAATGATTGTGTGAGCAAATATTTTTCCGACTTAATTGTATTACAAGTAGGTTCATTTGGAGGCATAATGCTGAGAGCTGATGTAACAATGGACGGTTCATGACGTGGCAGATCCAGGACTCACACATGTACTTCTGTTTATTTTAAATCATTCTTGTATGATTAATGATATAAAATCGCTGGCATTGAAGTGTTGGCTGTTTGTTCACAATGTTATTCGATTGTTCCCAATGAACAATGCCTGTTTACTAGGCGTGGAATGATTTTGCACCATCATCGTCATTATGAAACCTGCACACTTATGTTTCAAGTCGAGTGGAATATAATTAAACAAAAAAAAAAATGCTGATATTGTTTAAAAGAAACCAACGACAACAAATGGAAGAAAGTGTTGCCTTCGCAGCGAACGCGAGCGATATTTACCAGTTCTCCCAGGAATTAATTACAACAATTAAAATTCTTAAACATCTGCGCACCTTCCGTTTAATCGAATCATGAAAAACACGAAATCCTTTGTGCTTGAGCTGTGGCTTTAGGGCATGGAAGAACACTTAAAATTCATTAAAGTAATTTTTTTCAACTTTTACATAAATATGCAGTAACTCTTTAAATTTTTTTTGCGACATATCGGAAAATGGAAAAAAGCTAATTATTAAAAAAATGGCAAATGGGGCCAAAACCTAGAATTGAATACTGAGAATGACTATATACATTAGAGTAGATCAATTTGTATGGAGTAAAAAAATGCACCAAGCGATTATCAAAATCGTAATCTACGATGAATTTTAAGAAAATTTGCCCAAGAAACCATGGGTCTAAAATCAAAATCGAACAACCAGTTTTTAAAGAGAAACTATTAGTATTGGGGGAAAAAATACACATCTGCCCGCAACTGCCCCGGGGTTGCCCTAGAGGAGTAAAATGTATGACCGACCCCCAGTCATTCTTGCCTCCTAACGTTTTTTCCATACAAACCTATTCCCCATCCTTACCCTCTAAGAAGGCTGCCACACAGCACTTTTTTATAAAATTTGCCTCCTAACATTTTCTCCAAACATACCTACCCCGCCATCTTAACCACTCCTGTATGTCGTCCCGAAGTTATCTTTACGGAAAATTTTCCTGTGGGAAATTGATTCTAAAGTTTCAAAACTTTATAAAAAAAAAGGTGATGCAAAAAGTATGCCAATATTTTTTTGTCGGACGTAGTGCTTTAAATTCTACATCGATTCTAAATTGAAGTCCTGGAAATAATTTTCCCTGTATAACATTTTTACATAAATTTTTTTTGTCACATTTTGTTGAATGCGTTGTAAACCTTAAGTTTAAATTTTCATTAAAATATCAACTCATTTACTCAAGATATTACAGTGCGACGATACATCAGCATGTTTAGACTTTTGACAAATCAAAGTCAAAATCTACAGAAAGCACATCACTCCTTTTTATATGGAACAAATAATTCTCGAATATGTGAATATGTATCTGGATATTTTATATTACATTAGAAAACAACATACGAATTACACAACAGAATTGATATGCAAAGTTACATAGATTTTTCAAATTAATTACTTAAAAGCAAAGTTGAATCTAAAATTTGGATAACGTAATGAAAATGGCGAATATTGTAACAATAATCTTATATTCATTCACAGCGTTCCCTAAAAGTTATGCTTAGGGCAAACAACCATAAACTTAAATCTGTGTTTATTTTAGAGACACAGACTCAGTTTCTGGCAGCGATGTGGATGTGGCTTGAATCTCATGATGTGAGATGAGAAGCTGAGGTGCTGATGATACATTTAGTTTGGTTTGTTTTATCCCATAATGGTCAATAAAAGCCCACAAACAGTCGCATATAAACTTATGGACTAGCTAAGGTTGTATCATCCCCGCCTCCTAAGCAAATGTTTACTTTTCTAAAAACCAATAAATGCTTATGTATCAAAACGTTTTATAACATTTACACGTGAACTCCTCATTCATCCCACTCAACCTTGCGGATTAGAGGAGAGTGGGGAATGCGTGAGACTGGTGTAAACGGCTGTAACTTGTTATATTAGTATTTCCTTTGGTGGGTGAGTGCTATTTAGGATTGCAGTATTTATTGGCAACATAATAACACGTGTTATTAGGACGATCAGTGCGTGAGCCGGAATCTGAATGAATGCATAGGTGTGTGTAACACACACACAAAGGCTCGTTGTCATTCTAAATAAGGCCCTCAGAGGAAATTCATAATGTTCATTCAATTTATAACAGAAACTCTGTTAATATTGTTATCTGTTGCTTTTGGCCACAAAGCAAAAAGTTGTGTAGAAGGCATGAAGTGAATTGCTCATGGCCGGAACTAGAACAACAAAGGATAAAACAACAGAACGAATCGTATTGAAGAACTACGTGCACAAGACAACTCTCATTAAGGACAATTATAGGAAATAAGGACTTTTGGGCCATGACTGTTTCAAAGAGATACGACGTAGCACGATGGGTGAATGGCTGGAGCCCTAGCAAATGATTTAGCGTCAATGGTTTTCCTTAGTTAACGCCATAAAATTGCCCGCAATGTTGATTTTGATGTTGATAATGGTGATGAAGATTTAAGTAATGACGATATAATTTGTAGCCAAATTACTTTTAATAGCATTTTATATACCAAAGCGTACGTTGGTACATTAGTCCGATACAAAAACTATACGGAGGCAAAAGTCATTTATTCAGCTGAAGTCGATTGATATATGGAGATAACTAGAGCGCGTAATACTTTACCATACAAATATTTACCGCTTGAATATCAAGAAGAGAGATTTTTTTTTAAGTTATACAAATTATTTTCACCAACAAAATAAACTAAACATTAACGGCCCTATTCTAATAATTTGGTTACAAACATTTGTCACCAGAAATTTGTTACAATTTTGTAACCAAAATGTTCACCTCGTGGTAAAATGTAAATTATTGACAATTCGCAGCTGATTATTGAATTCAACAAAGAAAAAATTAAAACACAATACAGAAAAAGGAAAAAATGTTTTGCCATTTTAGATATTTATACAAATTTGAATGAATTTTGAGTGTCCAAGTTAAGTGGACAGTCGAAAATATAAGACAATAACTGTGTAATGGAGAATTGGTCACTGCTGTCCTGCAGGTTTGTGGGCAGTTGTTCTTTTTCCACAGCTTTTTCTACTACATATCCAAAAAAATGTAACAAAATTTTGTTTGTTACAACTCAAAATATCATTCAAAACAGCTGTAACTAGCTTGTTACCTCCTTTCTGGCAGGTAACAATTTTTGTAACTATTGTCACGGTGACAAGGATTCGGAATACCGATTTTTTGATTTTGTAACCAAAGTAGTCTATTGTAACCGTGGTGACTATTGTAACCACGTTTGAATAGACTGGTAAGTGCCTAATGAAATATTAACTCATTGTTTTGAAAATATTTTAAAATTTATTGTATAAGTTGTAATTCAGTAACAAAAGAATTAATTTGTATTTGGGCAATTCCATTGTGCTGTGATTACTAAGAATGCTAAGTTTTAAAACGCTAGTAACAAGTAGACACTAAAAGATCTTGATTTTTGCTCAGAATGTCATTTAGATGACAATGACGAGTGTGACCTTAGGAATTTGAGCTTTTACAAAATTAGGACTTTCAGGTTAAGTTCTGTAAATTTTTCCGTATAAAATCCAATTGTTTATATTTTTTTTTGATTGTGTTCAGTACTTACTGTTCGCAAAAAACATATTATTATAAATAAAAAAAAAAAAAATTTTAGAAAAAAAGACGGGACACCATTTTACGACGGGTGTGACCTAGTAAAATAAACTCTTAAAGTATAAAGAAATTAAATTTTTTATAGAGTTCAATTATATTACAAACTTAAAAATCAACATATAAGAAAATAATTTGACAAATATTTACTCGTTGTCAGTACTATCGTATACAACAACATTAGAGTGGGTAAATTTTTTTCCAAAGTAATTTTTCCACCCAATAGTTTTCTTTTACATACCTACCACCCTTCTTCATCCATACAAAAATAAAATTTTTATAAAATTTTTCTCCCACCGCTCTTACTCCATTAAAGCAGCCCCTAGAGGAGTCAAATGTATGACTGACCCTCAATATTTTTGCAACCTTAACAGTTCTTTAAAACATATTTGCCCTATATTTTCAACCCTTAAAGTGTTTTCCATACAATTTTTTTATTTTAATAATTTTTTTTAAATTAGCTCCAGCCGCTCCCTTGGCGCTTCCTAAAGGGGTAAAATGTATGACAGACCCCCACTAGAATTTCCTTCCCAAATTATTCTCTAACCTACCTCCCCCTATCGTAACAGCCTAAAATGCACTTATATACGTACCGGCCTTTACCATGTCCAGTAGCAAAACAATTCCATGTAAATCATATTTAAGAAAACTCAAACATTGTGTTTGTTATGGCAGTCTTCCTTTTTCACCCAGGGACGGGTGTAACCAAATGTTTTCTGTAACTAAATACTCAAATATTTAAATAAATGTCGATAAAATTTCACTATATTACTAATTGGACTTACATTGTTATATTTGGGAAAGGCCGGCAGTGGCATAGTGGTTAGAACACGCGACAACCATGCGGGAGATTCCGGGTTCGATTTCCGCTTGCAGTCATCTACATTTGTCTTTGATTGCCGGCCCCCTCGATGTTGTCGACAGCAACGTCGCAGTATAAGTGTCGAGTCAATCGGCATGTCTAGTAAAAGCTTCTCAAACAGATATTTCAGTCAGATATTTATACCATCACCCTTAGGGATGAGGGTATATATCATTTGATACGACCCAAAAGTGTAACACATAGAAGGAGTCACTTCTGACCCTAGGTTTCTTAGAACCAAATTCGATTCATGTCTGTCTGTCTGTCTGTCTGTGGCTGTCCGGCTGGTTCGCACGATAACTTTCGAAAGACGCAACCAAATGTTTTGAAATTTTGCACGGGTTAATATTTCCCCAAAACTGCAAATGGGCTACATGGCTCCGCCCCTTATGGTACCTCCCATACAAATACATCATTCCGCCCACTTTAGACATCGAGTTATAATATCAATACACCCAACGGGATCGTACCCAAATTCTGTACTTATTAAACTTATTATATTACAGGATAAAGTTTTGGAAAAAAAATTGGAAGTCTAGCCACGCCCCTTCTGGTACCTCCCATACAAATTCACCTTTCCGCCCACTTTAGATATGGAGTAATAATATCAATAAATCCATCGCGCTCGTACCCTTATTCTTAATTTAGTAAAGCTATAGCAGGATACAGTTTTTGAGAAAAAAAACTGAAGTCTACCAACGCCCCATCTGGTACCTCCCACATACATCTGGTACCGCCCACTTTAGAAATCGATTAATATAATATTATTATTAGAACTACCGCGAGCGTGACCAAATTCTGTATTTAGTAAAGTTGAAGCAGGATAAAGTTTTGGAGAAAAAATCTGGAAGTCTAGACACGCCCATTCTGGTACCTCCCATACAAATGTACCTTTCCGCCCACTTTAGAGATGGAATAATAATATCAATACACTTGACACGATTGTGCCCAAATTCTGTATTTAGTAAAGCTATAACAGGATAAAGTTTTGGAGAAAAGATCTGGATGTCTAGACACGCCCCTTCTGGTACCTCTTATACAAATGTACCACGCCGCCCACTTTAGAGATGGAGTAACAATATCAATATTCTCAACACGATCGTGCCCCAATTCGTTATTTTATTAAGTTATAACAGGATAAAGTTTTGGAGAAAAAATTGGAAGTCTAGCGGCGCCCCTTATGGGACCTCCCATACCAATGTACCTTTCCGCCCACTTCAGAGATGGAGTAATAATATCAATACATCCAACGCTATCGTGCCCAAACTCTGTATTTAGTAAAGCTATAACAGGATAAAGTTTTGGAGGATAAACCTAGAAGTCTAGACACGCCCCTCCTAGTACCTCCCATACAAATTTACCACTCCACCCACTTTAGAAATCGAGTAATAATATCAATATAATAGCAATTTTTTTTATTTTACTGAGGGTGATGGTATGTATATGTAAGTCGGGTCGCCCGACTGAAACTTTCTTACTGGTTTTTTTCATATTTTTGTTTTAAAAAACAAATGTTTTTAATTGTTATATGAAATAAATTTTAAGTTTTAATTGCACGGTCTGCGCCGATGTTGCTCTGCTGAGCTTCTTGAATATCTGATGATTTTTGACCCAATGTCTGAGAAAACATTAATTAGTAAAACGTATGATCAGAAAACCAGACGTCGCTCCAAGCGTGACAAACATCGGAATTAACTGGGTTGCCACCTCTACATCTGCCTACTATTAGTTAATATTGATTTCAGCGGAAAATGTATGTATTGCAGCGAGTTGGCAACCCTGTAATTGAAATCACTTTGACAGATTTGTGAAGAAATAAAACAACAAAGCAAAACGTCAAAAACAGCTGATGGGATGACGTAACATTTGTAGCACTTTTTAAGAAGAATGAGCTATGTCCGTCTGTCTGGCTGGCTGGTCAGCAGGATAACTCTAGTAAACCTTAACGGATCGGTATGAAAATTTACCAGTATTAATATTTTTCGAAACGAACTTATGGGATTAGAAATGGGCAGAATAGACCCACCCCTTCTTGTACCTCCCACACAAAATTACCTATTTTTGAATAATTAATATTTCTTCCGTAGCTGCCAAACAGACCATCAGAGGATATCTTAATTTGGTCAGATTATTTATCTTGCAATAGTAGACAAACCCTAAGAAAGCCGAAACCTTTGCCACACCCCTTCTGGTACCTTCCATACAAATGACCGAATTGACCCTTATAGTTTTACATACATATCTTTTTTGTAAGTAAACTGAGATCACTCAAATTTTGCGTATGATGTTCGCTTATAAAAATTAGACTCAGGTATATATATGGACTATATCGGTTCACGCCTTCTGGTACCTCCCATACAAAATTACCTATTTTTGGAAAATTAATATTTCTTCCATAACTTCCAAACGGACACTTGGGAGGTTATGAAAATTGGTCGATAAATTAATGTTGTGATAGGAGGCGAAACCTCAGAGAGCCTAACTAATTGACACACCCCTTCTGGTACCTCCCATACAAATGACCGAACTCACCCCCATAATCTTACATATATATTTTTTTTTGTAAGTAAATTGAATTCATTCAAATTTTGCGTATGATGTTCTCTTATGAAAATTAGACTCAGGAATAAAAATGGACTAATTAATTAATATTTCTCTCATAACTTCCAAACGGACAATTGGGGGGGGGGGTAATGAAAATTGGTCGATAAATTTATGTTGCGATAGGGGAATGGGACTTTGCCCAGAGGCTGAAAACTACTGATTGTCACTCACTTGGGAGTGACCAGAAGCGATTCCTTTGTGGCACTGTCCAAGCAGCTAACTACTTCCGGTCCTAGACCAAGTATTCCCTGGGCAATGACTTCAAAGCAACCGCTTGGAAGTTAGCTAGAGTTAGAAGGCGAAACGTTGAGTAACCTAATCGGCATGCTACCACCGATGCGTCTTAGGAAGTAGGTAACAAAAGTTACTGAAGCTCAACACAGGCTCTCCTAGTGGCCTTGGCAGCCCCAAGAAACTAGGATCGGGAGCGGTGGCCTAATAAGCCACTCTCCTTAAACAAAATTTATTATGAAAACACGAAGAAAAGAAAAAACAAGAACCCCCCCAAATGTTGACGACCCCCGCAAACGATATAAGGACCATGATTTAAGGATATGCACCTGGAATGTCCGAACTCTATACAGAGATGGTGCCTCTATCCAACTGGCGGATGTCCTCGACAAATACAAGGCTGACATCACCGCCATACAGGAAATGAGATGGACGGGACAGGGATGCACACGACGAAAGAACTGTGACATCTTCTACAGCTGCCATGCAGAAAGACACGAATTTGGATGTGGTTTCATAGTCGGCAAGAGACTTCGACACCTGATCTCGCGGTTTAACCCTGTAAGTGACCGAATAGCCACCATTCGCATCCGGGCGAAATATTTTTACATCACGCTGATTTGTGTACACGCCCCGACGGAAGATAAAGACGATGAGATTAAAGATGCATTTTACGAGCGCCTAGAGGAAACATACGACCGCTGCCCTGGCCACGACATTAAAATTGTTCTAGGAGACTTTAATGCAAAAATAGGAAGGGAAGATGTTCTTGGTCCATCGATCGGCAAATTCAGCCTGCATACCGACACGTCAGACAACGGGTTTAGGCTGGTTAGCTTCGCAGCGGGAAGGAACATGGTAGTGAGTGGAACCAGATTCCAGCACAAAGATATCAACAAGGCAACTTGGCTATCCCCCGATCAAAACACCAAAAATCAAATTGATCATGTAGTAATCGATGGCAGACATGCATCTAGTGTCATGGACGTGCGTGTGATTCGTGGTGCTAATATTGGCTCGGATCATTACCTGGTTGCAGCCAAGGTGCGCACAAGATTGAGCAGAGCGAAAAACGCACGTAACCAAACACAAAGAAAGCTGGACATCGCGAAGCTGCAAACCCCAGAGATAGCTACTGCCTACTCCAACCAGCTCTCCCAACTTTTACGACACAACGCCTCTACTTCTGACGTTCCCGATACACAGTGGCAGCATATTGCGCATTCCATGGCAACCGCCGCAACAACCGTGCTAGGATATGAAAAGCGGCGCTCAGACGAATCCTGGTACGATGAAGAATGTCGCATAGCGTCTGAGGAACTGGATGCTGCTTATAGGGCAACGCTACAGCCAATTGCAACCCGTGCTGTTAGGGAACGGCTTAAGGAGAAAGCTAAACGGGCGAGACAGCTATTTAGGCGAAAAAAACGTCAGATGAAGGAACGGGAGAACGAGGATATAGAGCGATACAGGGATAGAGGTGAGGCCCGAAAATTTTACCAGAAAATAAGAACAAATGGATACGGTAATGGCCTCCCCACCTGTAAGGACAGTGATGGAAATCTGGTCACGGATACGCAGAGTGTGCTGCACATATGGAGAGAACACTTCCAGCAACTGCTGGTTCCAGAAGGCAGCGCACGTGAAGTTATCACGCCAATTGTCGACGACGGCTTAGATTGCCCACCACCAAGTCAAGCCGAGGTAAGAAGAGCAATATCGCGGCTGAAAAACAACAAAGCAGCCGGTGCCGACGGTCTGCCAGCAGAGCTCTTCAAGTCCGGTGGCGAGGAGCTGATAACGAGCATGCACCAGCTCCTGCGCACGGTTTGGCTTAAAGAGTGCATGCCCGACGATTGGAATGTAAACGTATTATGTCCTGTGCTGAAAAAAGGTGATCCAAGTGTGTGTTCCAACTACCGCGGGATCAGCCTTCTACCCATCGCATATAAGGTCCTGTCGAGTGTGCTATGTGAAAGACTAAAGCCAGTGTTATCCAACCTGATCGGGCCTTATCAGTGTGGCTTTAGACCCGGAAAATCAACAACTGACCAGATTTTCACACTTCGGCAAATCCTGGAAAAGACCCAAGAGAAACAGATCGACACGTACCATCTTTTTGTCGACTATAAAGCTGCCTTCGACAGCCCGATACGGCAGAAATTACTCGATGCCATGGCTGAGTTTGGTATTCCAGAGAAACTGATACGTCTTTGCGGAATGACGCTGACTGACACGAAGTCTTCAGTGAAGATTGGCAAGGACCTTACGGAGCCATTCTATACCAGACGAGGCCTAAAACAAGGCGACGGCCTATCGTGCGATTTCTTCAACATTGTGATGGAGATGATAATGAGAAAAGCTGCAGTAAACACGAGTGGCACTATATTCAACAAAAGCCACATGCTACTCGCGTACGCTGATGACGTAGACATCATCGGTCGAAAACTGCGGGATGTGACTGCAGCCTTCTCAGGTATACAGAAGGAATCAGCGAAAATGGGCCTAACGGTGAACTAGGACAAAACGATGTTATTAGTTTCAACGAACAAAGAATCTACTCGTTTGGGAAACTGCGTGAACGTTGACAACTATAATTTCGAGGTGGTAGATAACTTTGTCTACCTAGGATCCGAAATCAATAAAGCAAATAATGTCAGCCTAGAAATCCAAGGAAGAATCCTGCTTGCAAATAAATGCTACTACGGACTAAGCAAGCGATTCAATGACAGAGCCCTCTTTCGACGAACAAAACTCCAGCTATACCAGATACTGGTTCTACCTGTCTTAATGTATGGCTCAGAATCCTGGGTTATGACACAAGCGGATGAATCGGTTCTGGCGGTATTCGAGAGAAAAATACTCCATAAAATATATGGGCCCATCATCGTTAACGGAGAGCATCGGCGTCGTATGAATCATGAGCTGTACGAGCTGTACACTGACATTGACGTGGTCAAACGCATTAAGGTGCAACGGCTGCGCTGGCTAGGTCATGTTGTACGCATGGATGAAAATGCTCCAGCTCGAAAAGTCTTCGACAATGAACTCGATGGACGGCGCAGAAGAGGGCGACCAAAACTCCGTTGGAAAGACCAGGTTACTGAGCACCTTACAGAACTCGGTGTGACTAACTGGAGAAGAAGCGCAGAAGATCGAGGCGCTTATAATATTTTTCTACGTGCGGTATATAATCCACTGGGATTGCATAGAAGTGCCAGCTAAGTAAGTAAGTAGATAGGAGGCGAAACCGCAGAGAGCCTAACTATTTGGCACACCCCTTCTGTGCCTCCCATATAAATGTCCGATTTCACCCTTATAGTCTTACAAACTTTTTGTAAGTACACTGAATTCTGTCAAATTTTGCGTAAGTAGTACGGTTATGAAAATTTGAATCTGGAATAAATATGGATAATATCGGATCACCTCTTCTGGTACCTCCCATACAAAATGACCTTGCTTGGGAAAATAATATTTCTTCCATAATTTCTAAACCGACACCTGGGGGATAATCAAATTTGGACATTTAATTTATCTTATAATATGAGGTAAAACCTCAGAAGCAGTAACTATTTGATACACCCCTTCTGGAACCTCCCATATAAATAATCGATACTGCCCCTTTTACTTACCTATCATTTTGTATATACACTGAATTCAGACAAGTTTTGCCAAGGTAAGCGTTCATTGTACGTTGATTTACGTTGTTCTGGCCCTAATTGTACCTACTGTACAAGTAAGTCAAATTTTTTACGGTTTTGCTCCACAGGCAGGCAAAAAATAATACATAAGTAATTTTATTTTAATTAAAAATCTATTAATTTCAAATACTCAAAACTGAAAAAATATTTTATGTTGGGTGATGGTATTTATCAGTCAGTTTACCTGACTGAAATTTCAGTACTGGTTTTCATATCAAATGATATATACCCTCATCCCTAAGGGTGATGTTATAAAAATAGAAATTTGCATTAGCGTTGATTTTTTAAAGTGTGGTACCGAACCGCAGTGGTCGGCAATGCCTTAATCCAAAATATGTACTTAATCCATCTTAAAGATCAAGATCAAGCGACTTCAAAAAACATTTGGATAGTTGGTGGATTCATCCTTGTCGGTCACGTCGTAAACTGATTTGTACAAATGCAGTTCTCTAACGATTTGTCCTTGAAAAACGAAATTCAAGCTATCTACGTGTGTGGCAATTGTAATGTTTTCTTTGGTGATATTTTAAACAAAAATCATTCGTTTACAAGCCGATAATAATTCAAACGATATTGAACACCAGTTATGTCTCAGAGTCAATGAAAATATGGACCATCGGATAGAGGTATGCCAACGAAGTCGTGGCGAGCAATTGGCCGCTATTTTGTTTCACACATAATTGTTACAAATCCTTCTGTCATATTAACAAATATTAATTAATGAGATACATTCATTTAATTGTAAATAAAAGCGAAACGCGATAATTGATTTTCATGATCTATGTCTCATTTAGTTTATAGGTTATGTGGCATGACGGTAAAGTATTAAGACTTCACAAATTTTTCCGATTTGGATTTTTTATTATTTTTTAAATATAATTTTTTAGGCAAATTTTTCATATATGAGCAGATTAAAGGAATTTAAATTCTTAAATTTCGGATTTATGTTTCACCTAAATTGGAGTAGTCCTTCTTGAGTTATGCCCCCAAACTTAGCTGTAGGAGCTTAAAATCTTTAAGCCCAAAGTGACACGCGTTAACATACTCCAATCGTGCTCAAACTTTGGCTATCCTAAAACCTGCAAAGACTTATCATTTTTGGGGGGTAGCACCTGCAAAATTCTGAAGTTATTTTTCCACATCTAACTTCCGATCACCCTAGTATAACATTTTATAACACCGGTTGAGTGCTGTTATTG
This sequence comes from Muscina levida, assembly GCA_964034835.1. Lineage (NCBI taxonomy): Eukaryota > Metazoa > Arthropoda > Insecta > Diptera > Muscidae > Muscina > Muscina levida. Next base: position 7,676 of record CAXIUB010000029.1, on the reverse strand, counting down.
GATTATTTCAAGTTTTTCAAACTAAGTTTACGTAATTTGCGATACATCTTGCTAGAATATACTACATATATGGTACATTGTATAACTTTTTGTCCGCTTTTCGATAGCTAAAGATGTACATAAGCTAAAAACAACACATTACGAGTTGTAACACAAAATACTTCGAATGTCCTTAAATCGTTCAGACAAAATTTTAAGAACAACAATAGATACAGCAATACTTCACAATCACATAGAAAATAGAGGTTAAGCTTAAACATATTGACTTTTCAATATCAAATTGTCAGCACCAGGAAGCAACGTGAACAACTTGTAAGATTTTTGGTCTTTTACTTCTTTTATCAGCAACGACACAAGGTAAGAATGAAATTGCAACAAAGACGTTTGTAAATGCCAGACAGAGCGAGAGAGAGCACGATAAACAAACTTGCAAACCAGGAAGGAAGAAGATGTCTAAAAGGTGTTAAAATGTTAAATGGCAATAAACAAGCATATATTTCCTATACAAAACTTACACATTGAGACAACAAAATGAGGTGGAATGAAAATATGAATTACAGAGTATTCAAAAAGGCTTTAAAGTAATTTATACATATATATTTATACAACTGATATTAAGTAATGCCGATTCAAGTTTGATATGATTTTTACCTTGAGTATGGCCTTTAAATAAATATTAAAAATTTAAATAACATTAAGTTTTTGTAAATTTGTTTTGGACATTTATTTTTTAACACATTAAAAAAAATTACGGTTCATTCCATGGGTGACATATGAAAGAGATTTTTTCTTCCAATGGAGTTAAAAGCTCACTAAAACGGACCTATAGTAAAACAATAAATGAGGAGATACTTTTCCAAACTTGACTGTTCCACTTTTGACAGAAATGAGTTTTTCATTTCTTTTTCGTTTGGTAGCATTTAATTGAAAAAATAAAATTTTTTGCAAAATCTTTATAATTACACCAGAAAACAAAAAAGCATGATTTCATCCAAAGTTGATTATTTTACTTCAAAATAACAGTACACATTTCAAATATAAATTTTTGGAACAAAATATGTATAAAATGATTAATACAGTAGTTAATTAACTATTTTTATCTTAATTGCTACATAACAGATTTTACGTGTTTTTTCTCAATAAAACACCCGAAAACATAACATAACTTTATTATTCCAATTCTGCCGAATCAAAACTGGATTATTCCATTTAGAATTTTGCATTTATTAAACAAATTTTAGTGCTTACTTTTTGAATCCTATACAAAGCAATGACTATTATTGACGTCCTATATAATGCATCAAAATTTCGGGTAAAATATATAGGGGCACACCTAAGATCCTATATTCTCAAATTGCTCACACACAAAAAATTATTATAGTAAAGTTTTAAAAAGTACCTCCTCGAACAATTTCGATTGATTGTTCTAACTCCGGATCATTCTCAATATAATCACAGGTTCAACCTCTTACCGGCAGCATTTGTATACGCCCAATTTGTTGTAAGTATTATTGATTAAAGAATTTTCATTTTAGTATTTACTAATAGGGGAAGAGAACTTAAAGGTTTACAGTATTTAAGTTACAGACGACGAAGAAAGTGAACATTTAAAACAAAAACAAAGTGCTTCCCACCAAGATTCTCACAGGTAACTCATTGAAATGAGAGAGACAAGATACCTATGCACTGATATCTTTAAACGTATTTCTATATATTTATTTGCTCCATTTTTCCAGCCTGTGTTTGTTGAAGTGCCACAGTGCCAACAATGTTAGACGAATTTTTCTTTAAAGTATTTTACAATGTAAAGTTTTGTAAAGTTTGGTATCTTAGTATCCATCTTTAATTACGACTAACGTGTCGTCCATCCTGCCATAGAAGTACATGTACATCGGACCGATCATTTGACGTGTAGAATCATCCTTATCGTCATTATTAACTTCAAAGGATGTCTCTGCTTCTACACTGTTTACCACGGCTGACCAGAACCGGCACCAGTAGATTCTACTATCATCTTGTAACTCACTTCGTGCCAAAATTTAATAATGTCGGCATTATTGGGCAGCAGAGTATTTGGGGCCGGCCGTAGCATGAGAGCCCATGTTCGACTCCTGGCTTCAGTTGTCTACATTTTTCTTTCATTGCCGGCACCCTCGATGTTGTCGACAGCAACTTCGCAGTATAGTGTCGAGTCATTCGGCATGTCACACAGTGGTCCAAATCCTCAATCTAGCCGGAAGAAAATTTTGTTTTTTATTTCGAATCTAAATATTTTTTGTTTGATAATAAGTTGACAAGTGTCCACAGAGTATAACGGTACATTTTTTATTTATTTAACTTCTGTTTCAGGTTTGCTTTCTTGCTTCAAACACAAGTAATTTCTGTTTTGTTTTTCTATTAGTAGCTCAGTTGATATTTAAGCCGCAATTAAAGTTGTCGTGAAAAAATAAGAAACATTTTTTTTTTGCTGAAATTAATTTAACAATTTTAGGAACAAATATTACTATTTTTATATTTCAAAAAAAAATGTTTTGTTTACAAAATAAATGGAGTTTTGTACGAGTCTGTCTTATACGTCAAAATTTTGTCCAATGTCCAAATTCAATTAGAGTTTTAGGTGGGAATTTATCAATTTTTAATTCTATTAATTGTGTTTTTATAATCTGTATGATTGTAGCTTGTAAATGTATTCAAAATTAGCTGCCAGCTTTTGCCTAAATGTTTTTTATTTGTGTTGGAAATTCTGGGGGTAATGAAAATTGGTCGATTAATTTATACTGCGATAGGAGGCAAAACTTCGGCTACTTTCCATACAAATGACCAAACTCACCCACATAGTCTTATCTTTTATTGGGTAATTATCAGTCAGTTTACCGGACTGGCTACTGTATTATTTATATTTATTTATTACTAGCTGGCCCGGCAGACTTCGTCCTGCCTCCAAATTTTTGTAAAATATGTTGAGTGTAGTTAAAATCTAATAGCGATTGGTTTATTTCATTGACCTCTAAAATATTTCAATTTAAAGGGAGAGGTTTCCCGGACAAATTCTGTTCTTCATATATCTTAAAGTTTATTATATATAAGGTTGTCAAAAAAGTCTTGCGGTATTTCCGCAAGCTTGTCTATGCAAGCGCGTAGTTCTAGTTGTATTCGTCGCATCGGTTCACGCTAGAGCTTTTTGGAAAGCTCTTTTCACGCGCTAACACGTGTTTGATTTATTGTTGTTTGTTTTTAGTCGTTCGTGAGTTATAGCGTCGCAAACATGGAGAAAAATTAAGAGAAAATACGGCATATTTTACAGTACTACTACGATAAAGGCAAAAATGCATCTCATGCTGCCAATAAAATTTGTGCAGTTTATGGACCCGATTCAGTTTCCATTTCCACCGCACAACGATGGTTTCAACGTTTTCGTTCTGGTGCAGAGGTGATCGAAGATGCGCCACGGTCCGGAAGGCCTGTCGTCGAAAATTGCGATAAAATCGCTGAATTGATCGAAAGAGACCGGCATAGTAGCAGCCGAAGCATCGGCCAAGAGCTGGGCATGAGTCATCAAACCGTTATAAACCATTTGAAGAAGCTTGGATTCAAAAAGAAGCTCGATGTATGGGTGCCACACGACTTGACGCAAAAAAACATTTTTTCCCGTATGGATTCATGCGAATCGCTTCTGAATCGCAACAAAATCGACCCGTTTTTGAAGCGGATGGTGACTGGCGATGAAAAGTGGGTCACTTACGACAACGTGAAGCGCAAACGGTCGTGGTGGAAAAGAGGTGAAGCTGCCCAGACGGTGGCCAAGCCTGGATTGACGGCCAGGAATGTTCTTCTGTGTGTTTGGTGGGATTGGCAGGGAATCATCCACTATGAGCTGCTCCCCTATGGCCAAACGCTCAATTCGGACCTGTACTGCCAACAACTGGACCGCTTGAATGCATCACTCATGCAGAAGAGGCCATCTTTGATCAACAGAGGCCGAATTGTCTTCCATCAGGACAACGCCAGGCCACACACATCTTTGGTGACGCGCCAGAAGCTCCGGGAGCTCGGATGGGAGGTTCTTGTGCATCCACCGTATAGTCCGGATCTCGCACCAAGTGATTACCACCTATTTCTGTCCATGGCGAAAGAGCTTGGAAGTCGGAAGTTGGCCACAAGAGAGCCCTGTGAAAATTGGCTCTCCCAGTTTTTTGACAATAGGGAAGCGAGCTTCTATAAGAGGGACATTATGAAGTTGGCATCTTGTTGGGAACTCGTCATCGAAACGGCGCATATTTGACTTAAATCGCATTATTATAACCAATTTTATGAACAATTGAAAATTCAATAAAAATACCGCAAGACTTTTTGACAACCTTATATTATTATAAGAATTGCTGAAACGGATCAGCAGTGTCGTCCATGATGTGAGGAAAACTTACTTATTGATAGGCATATATTCTAAAACCACATTTTTAGGCCGATTGACTGACATATAACTTTCTGCGTTGGTGTACCGGGTGATGGTACCTTTTTATCCTAAGGAGTACGAATTTCCAAAAATGCCTTCATTAGGCTCAGCAACCCCATTAACCGTATGGTCTGGGTGATATCAACAGTTATTCCTATTTTCGTTTTTGTCCCCTTAAATTTCAAAATGGGGAAAACCACTTTTGTGAAGCTCTCTAATTCTGTAGGAAGTGCGCCATTATAAAAGTTAGTCATACTTCTTTAAGCCTTTTTGCAGTCTGGTTGACCATCTACATCCAATCCTCAACTTTCACTGCAATTTTGGGACAAATGGGGTCAACCGTTTTCACAATTAGTCGTGACATCAAAATGTACATCTTTTTTATATATATAGACTTCTAAATAACTATGATGTTAAAAAGTGACTAAATGGCATTCCAAAAATTAAGTGTATCATAAGCTAAACACCGGCAACTGGTTCCAAACATACATTCAAAATTTTCTCATGTCAAAAAAATCATATATTTTAAGTTTAAGTAAAATCGGACAATGGATATAAATTTTCCAAATAATTCAACCCCAGCCAAATCAACTGTTAAATTGGCCCTTTCGTTAAAATTTTGATTGTAAACCGACCCCAGCGCCACCTACAGGGTCCATTTGTACATAAAATGTTTTCTCATGATCAAACGAATATCCATTCTAAATTTCAGTTGAATTGGTACATGCATTCAAATTTTCGATATAAATCCACCCTAGCGCCACCTGGATTTGATTTTTTCCAAATTGCTTCAGCCGTTCTCAAGTGATGGTATGACATACGTGGACCATTTCATTTTTATATATATAGACTAGCTGACCCGGCAAACGTTGTTCTGCCATACAACTTAGGACCCGGCAAACTTCGTCTCGCTCCTATGCTAAAGCCTTCATATAAGCTCTAGGGTTATATTAAAACACAGATAGTTCTGATTCTAATTTAATTTATTTGAATTTAATTTAAATCAGTGAAGATCGATCTGATAAACAATGTTTTTCGAATGAAGGCGGTTTGCCGACACGCGAAAGTACAGCTGACCGTGCGAAATCACGACACTTCGAGGTTGATCTCCCAACCTTCCAACGAAGCGCTTTGCGATTTATTGATTGCCATCATGAGGAATTAAATTAGCTAGAATTGGAAGGGACGGTCGGTTGAAATAATATGAATTCGTGGAATAAGGACTTTCTCTCCTTTAAATTTGCCCTTGATGATCGTCGCTTTAATCACATTGTTTATCAGTTTCTTGACAGACAACCGAGTACCGTCGAACAATTTCGGATGATTCAAATTTCGCAACATGATTATGATTCTGTCGGATAGTTGGTCGCCTCATTCTCGTCGGTCACGAACGATGGTATTCCCAATTTCGTTAATTTCAAAATTAACGAAAGCTCTGTGCAAACTGTCGTCAGATATCTCGTTGTTGTATTTGTCCCACAATGCTCTCGGTTTCGACGGTTGACACGTGGCTATGATAATCGCAAACAATATACGAATTTGATTCGCTGGAGCAGAAACAGTTGCCTCGGCGAGCGTTGAGTTCCAATGCGTATCGTTTTCGAGCAAATGCAAACGTTTTCAAGCTTCTCGCAATGTGGCAACTGATTAAAACGAATAAAATTGAGACGCTCAGTTTCGACCTTGACGTGCATGTCAATGCTGTACTGTTGAAATAACCTGCGATATCTTTACAGACGATTGTCACCATCTTGCCGAATCATCAATCGATAGGCATACAAATCCATTAAGCTATCCTTTTTCGTTGCTTCTCCTGAAATACGAATTCGAACTTATATGGAAAATAAAGAGAAGTGATGACTTGTAAACAAACATTTCGTTGTATTGACCATCTTTAAATTGAGATGATAGCCATCCTCTCCACGGCAGAACATCAACGGGTATTGAAGTGCAGTGTCCACTATCCTGACGCTTGAGAACAATTTCTCCCCAACAATTACTATTGCGACTTCATTATTAGTGGGAGCATTGAATTGTCTTCCATGGCCTCCAGAGGTTCTTTCGTCTGCTCTGATAAAGTTTTGTGGTCGTCAAAATGCATAGTATCCAATGCGGTTTTGAACAATCTGACCAATGCGTTATGCTAATGCAGAAGATTTTGCAATTGATCGATCATTTCGAGTTTAATCGCAGTAAAAATTGTACAACGTTGATCTAATACAATTGCCAAATCACCAACGAAATATATCTGAAGGAACTTCTGATCTTCGTTTGATGGTGGTAACAAAGCTCCCACTCGATGGTGTATTTGCCCTTCAATCTGAATATTTAAAAGCAAGTTAATAAACACAAAATCTGACTTTTTCGAAAACATCCGAACGTTGAGTAAACGCTAGCTTAGTTAACACTTTGCTAAAGATATTCCTAGAATAGTTAATTTTAAAAAATATTATACCTTCGTAATTTTTTAAAAAGCAACGAAAATAAATGCAATGTTTCGGCCTATTTTAAAAAAGTGACAATGATTTAATTTTGTTACTTTTTAGAATAAGCGGCGAAGACATAAAATTATTTGAAATTTACTATTCTTGTCGTACTGAGCTAAGGTTTTACCCAGCTCCAGTAATACTATCAGACACGCATAACTACGTTTGTGTGGTTTTTCACTGTTCCATTACCTTATAACTCGGATTGTAGCCGGGTTAATCAACAACTTCGGCTTCAAATGACGTCATTTGAAAGCATCTTTATATTTTTGTGTCACGCAAAACGTCTTTTAACATAATAAATTTCATAGTAATCCGTAACTTTCCACGCTTCATAACGAATTTTCCACTTTTAAATCAACTGTATTCATAAAGTTTTTTTCTAGTTTTACCGGAATTTTCCGAGTTTTCCACCAAAAATGATTCTATTTTTCCATTTGAAAAGTCATTTAGGAATAATTATCTGACATTTTTCACATTAACATCGTCCAAAATTATCAAACTATACTTAACGTATAATGCAAAATTTCGTCGAAAAATATCCAAGTTTTCGAGTTTTTCCGGAATTTTCCGAGTTTTCAACCAAGAATTTTTCCATTCGAAAGTCATTCCGGAATAATTATCCGAAATTATTCACAGTTACATCGTCCAAAATTTAATCGAAAAAAAATATTTTTTTTTAAATTTTTCCGGAATTTTCCGAATTTTTCCAGAAAAATTTTCTATTTTTCTATTCG